>SMDT01000395.1:0-175930 GCA_005392925.1 Aquilaria sinensis
TCTTATCCTCATCTTCCACCTCAATGGCCTCATCATTTGTATCTTCTATGCTTCCAGAAGAAACATATTCAGATGTGTTCCTAGCATCCTCTTCTGGTTGTTGTTGTGCATCCAAAACTGGTTCTGCTAGAGCTAATTGCACTCTCCCTGCTGTTGTCCTTGAATAAGCCTTACTAAGTTTTCATTGATTAGAGCTAAATTCCTCTAATGCTCTAACCAAACCTGACGCACTTCAAGGTTTGGAAACCCCTGTTGCCCCTGATTCCCTCTATTCTGTCCATATCTTTGTTGCCCATAATCAGTAGGAGGCCTTCGGCGTGGTTCCCCTCTCCTTGTGGCAACCATGTTTACTTCCTGCATTGATGATCCATCATAGAGCACATATAAAGATCATAGGTATTTCAATGGTACTTGACACTAGCAACTGACCGAACTAAGTTCATATATGTAGATGCATGCAGTGCAACTATATGCTATGTATATGTACAAACCATGCTCTGATACTAACTTCTGTTACCCACTCCGGGGTAGTCCAGTTATGGTGCCAAAACTATGCATTTAGACTCCCAGGATTGGTAATGTTCTGTAGGCCATCAGAACACTACCCTTAGTGTGCATACCCAAGTGGCCCTCTTGGGCACTATGTAAATACATGCATATTGGTCCAACCATCACACACATATTCACATTTCATGCACACCATGGCAGCAAAGAAGGAAAACACTAGCACAAGTCTTAATTTTGGCTTCCACACATTAGGCAATCTTGTTAAGTTCTAATGACCAGCTACTGCACCTGTAACTTCCACTAATAAACTGTATCATTCTAGCCACATAGCCCCCTATTTTATTTGCTCCATTATCAAGTAGAGACTTAGAGAAAACCAAGGAATTTTTTTTACATCAATAGCCCACCTATGGACCAAGTTATGGATTTTTGAAGTTGGTTACAAAATTCTGACCAAATGAACAGTAACTCAGCCAACTTTGCAACATCATATCTTTGGGTACAGGGCTCTAAATCCAGAAATTCCAAAGCCCAGTTAACCCACTAGATGTCCTCTAGCTGTGGTCAAAATTTCATACCAAGATTCATTCTACACAGGGAGATATTAAACTTTAGGTCCAGAGTCAAAATTCTGGCAACTTTTGGACCATTTTGCCCATACAATTTTTCCAAACCATGCAAACACTTCATTCACAAGGGGAAAGCCCTCCAAGGCTATCCCATATATGTCCATTACACATAGGAATTACATTCCCTTTCTTTTAACAACTTTATGTGGCCAAAACAGAATTTACAAGTAAGCAGCCCATCATTCACACTTAGGCAGCTTTGCACCACATCACTTACATAGCCAAAACATTACTCAAATGTTCACATACTTGTCTCATTTTACATACACTACATGTACATGCATACATGCACTACAATATGGTCTTAACTCAGCTAAATACACACCCTAGGTTACAGGAGGTCCTGAGACACAATGGACTCCAAAAACAGGATGCTGGACAGCTGCTGCACAACACAATAAGTACCACCATTAAAAATACCAAATGTGCTCCTAAAATCACCAAACTTTCCAGATCACAACTAGACATATGGAAGTTCATGTACCTGAAATTTCAGATCAAAACTCAAACCACAAAGGTTAGTTTGAAGGTGATCTTTCAGCTGGACCTGAAATGACAGAATTGAGGGGAGTAAGTTTCATTGAGAAACTTAGTAAGGGTAGCACTTGGATTCAATAGGAAATGTAACCATCATTAAAACCTGCATCCAAAGACACTAAAACAAAAAAACCACAATGCATATATACAAGATATAGCAACCAAATGCAGCAGCCAAACACAAACAACAAACACATGAAATGTGGCAGCAACATATACCATAGGTTAGTCCATAAAACACATAATAAACATAACCAAATCACTATGGCAGCCCTCCTCAAGCTAATGCTTGGTCTTAGGAGGATTTTAACACTAGTTAGTACTAACTTTGGGCTCTAGAAACCCTCATTTTACTGCCATCATTGTGCACTTCACACTAGGTCACAAAACCTTCAATAAGTGCACTCCCCTCACTAAGCTTGGTTCATCAAGCTCATGGCTCTCTTCCAAGCTTAGCCCTAGCTCCATGGTTGCTTGAAAATATATAAAACAACCCATGAGAGCAAGAGAACCCTTACCAAAGTGGGTAGGCCGAAAATCAAGCTTGATCCTTGAAGTATAAAAGAAATAGCTGTAGTTTGCTTCCAATTGCTTCCTTTTGCCTTCAATTTCAATCAATTGCAACTTTGAAGGTGTGGTGGCTATGGAGGAAGTATGTGTTCTTGGGCTGGGGGAGGAAAAAAAAGAGAGAGGGATAAATGATTTGGACACTTAAATTGTCACACCTCACTCAGGCCCTGGCCTAAAAGTTCCTAAACTAGCTCACAAGCCCAACTTCATAATTAGGTTCCTAGCTCTCGCCCTAGCAATCAAAGGCAACTTTTAATTCTTATTTTCTTAAGTTAAGAGGCCTGGGAGGTGGCCCAGGTGGCTTTAACAAAGGTCCATTAACAACTTGCAGCAAGGGCAAGGCCCAAAACCCCTAACTTGCACAACAAGCAAGGTTTCAAATAATAACTTGCATAACAAGCAAGGCAACACTTAAATGCAATTTAAGTGCATACATGGTGTGCATCAAGTGTACTAACTATATGGCAACCAAGAAGCCCACAAGGTTGGTTTAGATTTCTGAAAAACCACAAGTATTATAAACATGGTGCTCTCGGCCAACTAAGGTACATAGAATTGTGTATAACATTTTCCTGATGCAAATCCCATACTATTCACATAAAGGTGCCAAACCTTGGCCCATAATATCCAGCATTCATAAGCAAGCATAATGCCATCCATAACCCATACATAACTTGGCATACAAAACCCATAAAGCATCACAAGTCTAGGTGTTAAAGACTACACATATTAACACAAAAAGGGTAGTCTACCTAGCAACCATAACATGGCTACACATGCCATGAAACCAAAAGTATTCATGCCAAGTTATTACATACCAAGACCATACTCCTAATGGTCAAACAAAACCTTCAAAATCCCATATAGAAGTACACACTGCAGCACTAGACCTATGGCCATGTTCATGGTCATAAAGGTGAAAACCACAATCAGAGCTAAGGTCCAAGTATCCATGCTTCTCCTAGACAGTTCCCACTCTACAGCCTGCAAACTTAAGTTATAAGTCTCGGCCAACTAAGAATAAGACTTGTAATGAAACCAAAATGCTAAGCCAAGCACACATTGGCACATACCTTGTAAAACAAGCAAAGTTAGTGCAAACACAAGCAACAAGCAAGTAAACTCTACTCAGGCCGAATGTCCTTGCCTGAAAAATAAAGGATGGGCAATGAGTATAACTCAGTAGGATTCACTTAAAACACATACAACTCATATTGAGTCTATTTAGTTAAGCTGAGTAATCACTCAAAGCTTAACCTCCCATTAGATAGCTCAACCTGCAAAACAAACACCAAGACAAGAAAAACAGGCATATACATATACAAGATGGGTAACTATGTCAAATAATTCATAAATGGGGGTTAGCATGCACATAGAAACACCAAAGCACACAAGTACACACCCACACTCCACATTGTAGCTCTCGGCCATATAAGCCATACATGTACCCATGTGCATTTCTTGCACACAAAACTCACCAATATACCATTCCATTTGGAGCTCCCAAAATGCCAAGCAAATAGGCCACATTCACTTGCATTTCTAGTACATGTACCATAGTTAATTAGCTAATCAACAAAACAACCAAGTATAATCATTAAGCCCATCAAGCAACTAAGGTCATTTGGCAAGTTTTAACCATCACTTAGCCACTCTAGACACTTGAATCATGGTGTATATTACCAAGCAAAGTCAAGTGCCAGTGAACCCTACCTCAATAGCTCTTGGTCACACACAAGCTTTAAGTGTCCAAGTGTTCCTCAATGCCTATCATAACAATACATAGACATCAACACACAAGCTCATGGATTAAACTACCATGACTCACATGAAGAACACTATGATATACACACACTTAAGCTCTCGGCCAAAAAGGCCCAATATATCCATACATGTGCCGTCCATCATTCCAACATACCACATGTTATTTTAATCATTAGTGAACATTATCCATGGTATCATTACCAAGTAAGCAAGTGAAATGCACCATGTCACACCAAACCATGCTTTCGGCTAAAGTGCCTAACTCCTCATAGTAGCACTACTCAGTATTCCATTTCACTACATAAGGATCTAAACATCCAATAAGCTTGCTCATGGCACAAATGCCATGTAACCAAGTAAAACACACCATTTTCCAATAAGCTTAGTTCTCGGTTAAAAACTCATAATCACATAGTAATGTGCTTCATCAACTAACTCAATGTACATGCTCAAAACCCATCAAATGAAGCTTGTTCATAGCACACTCACCATGTAATCAAGTGATTGACACCTAATTACATCAACTCTTGCTCTCGGCCATATGTCCCTTTTCACATAACCATGTGTTTCATCAAATTTAGTTCCTCAGATAATCACCAAATTACTACTAAACATTTCTCATGGCATCATTACCATGTATTCAAGCAATGGGCACTAATCTATGCCACTTCAAGCCCTCGGCCTTAAAGCTAAACTTCACATTACAATGTTCCTCATCCATTCAATCCAACATATGATCATCAAAGCATCATTAAACAAGGCTCATGGCATCAATGCCATGTAAACAAGAGTTGGACATGAATTACCTCAAAGTATAGCTTTCGGCCGAACTTCCACTTGATCAACTTGATGTTCTTTGCTCAAGTTTTGCCTAGCACAAACATAAATAGGCAGCAACACACTTAGTCATGGATTAATTTCCATGGAAATGAAAAAGAACATCAAGCTCAATCATCCAACACATTCGGCCAATATCAACTTCTTAAACCGACACCAAGCTTGTCCAATTAACCCAATCCAACACTAATTTAGCACTTAAATCCCTTGTTCATGGAAGAAAATACCATGGATTCAAGGAAATGCCAAGGTTACCTCAAGAACCCTAGCTCAATTGGCTCGGCCTTCCTTCAATCTTCAAGAACAAGCTTGATTTCCAAGTGAACTAAGGCCGAAACAAGTATCTCAAGCTTGAATTCTTCAAAAGCTTCCAAGATTAGCTCGACTTTAAGGAGAAATTTGGATGAGCACTCAAGGAAGAACACTTGGCCAAACAAAACATGGAAACCCGAAAATGAACTAAGGAAAATGGCCTTGGTAGTTTCGGCCGAGTGTCTTAAAGTTTAATTAGCTAAAATTCTAACTTTGGCCTTCCAAAAATTTGCATGGTACAATGTGGCTTTCCATTCCCCATGTGCTCAATGCCGCCACTAAATCCTTGACTCCAATGATACTTTAGTCCATTCTTGGCCCAAAATGCCAAGCAAGTAAACAACACAAGTACTAAAGTCACATAAACTCCATTGTAAAACCGGCCATAACTAAACAACAAACTAGTTAGTTTGTTTAGTTAACTAGTGAATAGTACACTTAGTGGAAGACAAGATTTTGACTAGTAATCATTGTTGTCTCCCACAAATGGTCTAGTCTTGCACTAGCCATCATAGAATTTTGCATGGCCAACAATGCCATCCTTAAGTTTATAGTTTCAATTGTACCACTTAACTTAGTGCACAATTTAGTCCCCTTTCTCTGTTTTCTGTCAGCTTTCCCATAGTACATTTTCTATGTGCAATTAAGTCCCGAAAGTCTCCAGTTTTGCACATAAGTCACTGTACCAATCTCCATGGCTCATCTTACTTCCCCTTTTTGTTTTCTCTTAATTCTTTGGTTCTTCTTGGCCTAAGCCAAGCACTTAGGAGGTGCCTACCATAAATGGCCTTAAATGAGCTTAAGGGTACAAAACACACTTAACAAGCTTAACCTTGCTTTATGTCATTTTCTTTCTCACTAATTGTGGTTTCTTTGTCTTAAACTCATTGGTACACATGTGCCCAACATTTTTGACTAATTATCAAGTCTTGGCTACCTCCCCCATGATGGGATAACCCCACAATTCCACCTTTAGACTTAAGTCAAAAGCTTGAACACCTTAAGGTTTACACTAGGACATTTAGTTCCTTATTGCCTTTAGTGTTTCCTTTGTCCAAACTTGTCTTCCATGAGTAATTTGGTCCTCCAATAGCACTTTCATATCATTTATATCCTTCCCATAACTCTCGAAGTCTCTTTCTTGAGAGTTTTGCAATTGAATACCCGAATTTCCAAAACCTTACAAAAAAGTCCATAGGTTGCTTGACAAACAAGCAATGCTTTAGGCTTTTCTTGGGGGCCAAGTTACTAACTTGGAACACTTTTAAGGAGGTGTTGATCATGCCTTTTACACCTCACACTTCAATCACTATGGTGAGAATTACACAATACAATGGTTTTTAGCCATTATGACACACTTGTAATTCTCCCATTTTGTGAGGTGGTAACATTTTGGGTGATACCTGAAACCCTATGACCCACTTGCTAGTGTGTGATCCCATATAAGTAGGGGCTTAAATGCCTTACATTGGAAACATTCTATGGTTCCCTAGGATGTCTTCTTCCTTGAGTTGTTTGGTTGGCCTAGTTGGTAGTGAATAACTGGCTTGTTGAATGGATGAGTTCCTTAGCGTCACTAACGAGTGGAACAGTTCAGGCAGATGTTGAAAAGGTAAGTAGGTAAACTTTTATTATGTTTATAACCATTCAATGAAAGAGGTAATAGTGGAAGGAAGTAAGGAGCAGGGAACTCATCTAGGGGTAAACTGATGGGTAGGTTTGTTCATTCATTAGCTGTATACCTAAAGGTTGAGCCAGACAGACTAAAGTTATTGTTGGGGTTTTGGTCGACCACCAGAAGGTAGAGAAAGAGCCTAAGCAATAGGATTGATTGCCATCGACTAAGGGATAATCGGTGATCTGTGGTCATCATCCTGAGGTTAAGTGGGGTCGAAGGCCACTTAGATGACTTGTTGAAGAAGAAAAACTTGACTAGTGAAGCTAGTCGAGTAGGTAAAGGACTAAGTCCTAAGTGAAACCAAGGAAGTTATGGGGATTGCATGTTACTTCAAGTTAATGCCAGTAAATTAGTAAAATATTGGACAAAAAGGATAGAAATGATTAAGTGACACCAGAAAGAGCATATTTTCCCTTAATTCAAAGAGTGCCCATGAGGTAGAGTTCACTATGACCAATTGAGAGTCGACTCACAAGTAGTGAAAGTGATAAGTAATCTCGCACCTAGTTTAATCTATTGCTTTGTAATTAGAAGTGCTAGGGTTAGTATAAGAACTGTTGTGCTCGCATGTTGTTTAGTGACTGGAGTAGTTATTGCATTCACTGGAGTAGGGGAAAGTTAAGGGTTGAGGCCTTAGTCAATAAGGGTTTTGGCTAAGCTATTTTTAAGTCTAAAGTTAGAGCTACTCACTTTTCCCTAGTGCCTTGTAAAAGATGGGCTAGTGAATTGCAAGATTGGTTAATGGCTAGTGGGTGTGCTAAGCAAAATTACCATGGATGAGCCACGCAGGATTGTACATGGCTAACTACCTACAAATAGTTAACTGAAATAATGGTGAAATTGGTTCTCCCACCAAGAACGTAAGTTGATATGACCAAAGCCATGAGTCCACCAAGGGTATGTTAGAGCCTAGTGATTGAGGCTAAGTTGTCTAGTTGCCTACCAAGCCAAGGATGCCTAGTTGGCCTAGGATTGGGTAGTACCTTGTAACTTGGCTAAAGGCCCCACAGGTGCCTTAGGCATAGAGTGAGTATTGACTGCCGGGAAGCAAGTGTACTAAGGACATGGCCAAGAAGCTAATCTTGGGTGTGTTGGGTGTTTGGCTCTAAGTGTAGGGAAGTGAAGAAACTTAGTGTGCAAACTTTGGGTGCCATGGATACTCCATGCGGAGTAGTTGAAGCAACAAAAGCTTGAGCTTGGCTAGGATGTTTGTAGCTTGACCATTGGTGCTAGAAGGCCTAAGCTGAAGGGGCATGGATGAGGCATTAGTGCTACCAGCTACTTGTAGGTGTAAGAGACTTCAAAGTAGTGACAATGTATGATGATAATACTCAGGTGGTGTAAGAGACTTCAGAGTAGCGATGACAGTATGATGATAATGCTCAGGTGGTGCATAGGTATCTCGGTTAGTGCACTGGTACCCTCGATGCATAGGATCCATCCGAGGGGGGCATTGGAAGAATCGTATTCTAGGGTGTGTCGAGACTTGCAACTCTCACTCAATTGGAAGACCTTATAGTATAGTAGAGCTTGGAGTAGAGTATGCCTTAAGGTGCTACAGGAGCATGTGGCGAGGCCATACTACACTAGTGGCACACTTAGTCTAATGGTCATTAGGAGTTGTCGGGTACCAAATGTAAAGTAAGGAACTAACTATGTAAGGGATAATCGATTAGTCTTAAGCTCATTAAGCTAGCTTGCAGTAAGTGGTTTTGGTATAGAGACATTAGGTGCCGAGCCTAGAGTGATTTTTTGTTCTTAGTGTGAGTGTTAATGGATAAGTTTAACTTGTTAAGTTAGCTTACACTAGTGGGTTTGGCATAGGGAATGAAGAAAGGGAAGTTAGTCAATACCAAGATTCTAGTAGGTGGCTATTAGTGTAAGGTTAATGGACAGGTTTTCAAAATCTTGTTAAGCTAACTTGCACTATGAAGCTCGGCCACCAGGATTAGTGTTGAATACTTTTGGTCACCAAATTCACCAGGTAGGTTTAGTAGTCAGGTGTCCTTTAGTAGCACTATGTGGTAGGTGTAGTAAAAGACCATACCACAATCTTCAAAGGTGAAATTGCACTAAGGTACTTTGCACCTTTTAAGGTCAAGCAAAGGTGGCAAAAATTGTTGGCAATTGTTGGTATGTCTTTGGGTATGGCACTAGCCGTAGTACCTATATGAGACAGGGCCTGACTCAAGTGCCCAAATGGAATTAGCTCAGTGACTTAGATAGTTTAGGGCCAACTAGGTTGTTGAGCAATCAACACCCCTTGATAGGTTTTATGGGGACACATTAGCACCATGTCCTAGGTTAACATCCTAAGGTGGGCGGATTGAATTTGGAGGACCAAATTCTCCAACGTAGGGAGAATGTTATAACTGTCCTAGCAGGAAGCTTGATTAAGGTTTATAAATTAATAAATCCTTCATTTATTACCTCATTTTAAGTTCATTTAGCAAGTTCAAGCAAGTTACTTAAGGTTCAGTAGGCTCCAAGGAGATTATGGCACCAAAAGAGGTCCAGGGCCAAAATGGTAACTTTGTGTCTTAAGGTTTCAGGCCAAGTCCTAGGAATCAAAAATTTTTTTTCTCAAACCCAACCCTTGCTTAACACCCAAGTATTTTATTAAGTGTTGAAGATTTGAATAAGTTTTGACCAAAGGTAACTATTTAGGAAATGGGCCTTTTTGTAACTTTTTACAAAGTTTGAGGGCTAAAGGGGGAAATCTTGCTTTTTAAGTTGGTAAAGTTGTTTGCTACCATTATTGATCTTTTTCCTCCCATTGCCATGTTTTACCTTGCCCCAAACATTTGACCTTGATTTCTTGGCCAAAATCAAGTGTTCTTCATGAAATGTGAAGACAGAAGGGGTATGCAAGCCTTGGGAAGCTTATTTCGTGTTTGGGTTGTGATATTGGAGTTCATTTACATGTTTTTCAAGCTGGGTTTGGGATTGCTCAAGAGGTAACTTGAAAACCATGGTGTTTTCTTGTGTTGTTTGGCCCTTAGTTGCTTAGGTTTTGCTTGGTTGCCTTTATTTTGATGCCATGAACCTTGAATTGTCGGAACATAGGCAAACCGAGTGGAGCTTTGTTCTTCGGTATGGATTGCTTGATCTTTGGTTGTAACTTGGAATTGAGGTAATGGATGAGTTTTTTTGCTTGCTAAATTGATGTATTGAACTTGTATGTTTGCCATGGAGGTTGTTTTGGCAAGTTGTTGCTTGAGTTGAGGCAGGAAAAATGGCTCTTAAGCTTAGGCAACACAAAGAACAACATGTAGCTTAGCCTAGCTGATGTAAATGCACCAGCCCATGGTGCATTCGCATGAAATTTAGAATGGAGAAGCTGACTGAGATGCAAACACACCATCTGGCCAATGTATACGCTTCATGGCCAAATGAACTAGATTTCCAAGCAATGTAAATGCACCAACCCATACTCCATTCGAATGAAATCCAGAATTGAGAAGTTGACTATGATGTTAATGCACTATGTGGCCAGTGCGTATGCATCATGGCTTGAATATCTAGGTTGATTGCATAGGTATTCCTAAGGCCTCAGGGGAGTTAATCATCTCCATGGTTAGTTCAACATTATTTTATCCATAAACCAAGTAATTATTGATAGGGGACCACCATGGATAAGGGCTTAGTGCACTTGTGGCCTGGCCAAGTTGTGACTTGAGGCATAAGTGAAAGCTTAGTGCATCTTCGGTAAGGTTAAATGGTGAGGCTTAGTATCTTGGTTTTCTAGGTGAGCATATTAACTGTCATGCCCAACATAGCCCTTAGCGCATTTGAGAGGTTTAGAACCCCAAATAAAGGTTTTGACTATCAATTATGCTCATCAGATTTGGACTAGCATTTTACTTTGACTAGTCCTTGGTCCAATCTCTGTTGAAGTAGCCCAAATTTTTTAATACTTCATTTTTTTCCAACTTTTTTCTTCAAGTGGCACATATTGAGCACCCACTTCATCAATTAATTAAGCTAATTAGGCCCTCAACCTTTGCATTGAACATAGGTACACTTATAATGCATTCAAGAGCTTTTTACTGTACTTTAAGGTGTTTCCATAGGTTCCTTGTGTTTTCCACCTCTCTTAGACAACATTGTAGCCATCATTCTCATTTAAATGATAAGTATCAAGGTAATGTAATACCTTTCAAGACATTAGTATTTAGAGCCTTTATAAAACATGGTTGCATACAAAGGTGCACTTAAGAGTCCTCTGGTGGACCCTAGACTGCGCTAGTCATTTCTCATGTGGTGTTCACATTTCTTGGGTTTATGCCCTTGACCCCACTTGTATCTTATCCTTAGGCATTGAACTCACAAAATTCCCCTTAATGTTTTAGACTTTAAAGCCCTCAAGTTCACATGAATGCACACAAGGGTGTGCTCAGAGCCCCTCTTGTGGCCCTTCTTACTTTTTCACTTAATGTTCTGAAGTTCTTTGTAATCTTTCCTTAAACCATGAGTCTTCATGTCAGGAACCATCATGGCTACATTTTAGTCACTTTCAGATTAGGAACAAAGCTATTTTCTTCTTTCATGTTTCCCTAGAAGTGCCCTTAAAGTATCTCGTAGGTTTCTTTTCTCTTAATGTCTCATAACTTGCATTATCTATTCATATCTTTGATGGTCATCATACTTGCACAAGAGTCATAGCCCATGTCCAATGCAAGTTATAGGCATGACATTCTTTCCACCATAAAGAATTTGGTCCTAAAAATTCTCAAGCAAGGTGAAAATTGCCATAGGTACCTTTTGAGCATTTCCGCATCTACTTCCCAAGTGGTTTCTTGCTTAGAATGGTGAAACCATTGGATTTCCACCATATTTATCCATTCACTACTCAACTTCCTCACATCTTTAGCTGGAAACCTTATAGGTTTTTCATAAGAGAGGTTAGGGGTCACTAAGATACCAAAAGCTGGTATAGTCTGTTATGGGTCAGATAAGTACTTTTTAAGCATACTAACATGAAAGGTATCATGTATGTGACCCAACTTTAAAGTTAAATCCAGGTTATATGCTACATTGCTAATCCTAGCCAGTATTTGGAATGGTCCAATGTATCTAGGGGATAGTTTGCCTTTCCTATCTAAGGGCTAGTTTGCCTCTCCTACCAAATCTCATGACTCCCTTCAGACAAGAAACTTTAATCCACACATATTCCCCTACTTGGATCTCTAAGTCCTTTTTCATTCTTAGATCGATAAAGGTTTGCCCTCTATAATTGGTAGCCTTGATTTTATCCTAGATCACCCTAATCTTTTCTACGGTCTCATAGATTTGTTCTAGTCCTATCTCAACTTTATCCTTAGGATCTTGCCAACAATGGGGAATTATGCATTTCCTCCCATATGGAGCTTCATAAGATGCCATTTTTATCACTAAGTGATAAGTTTTTTTCTAGGAGAATTCTATCAAAGGTAGGAGTTGATCCTATTCTCCTTTACAGTCCAATACACAGTAGTTTAACATATCTTCAAGAATTTGTATGGTCCTTTTTGTTTGCCCATCAGTTTGAGGGTTGTAAGATAAACTTAGTTTGAGTTGAGTATCCAATGCTTGATGTAAAGATTTCCAAAATCTAGGCACAAACCATGGATATCTATCTGAAACTATGTCATTTAAGGTGCCAAGCAATCTCACTATTTCTTTAATGTACAGTGGTGCTAGCCTATCCAGAGGATCTACTAGATTAATAGGTAAGAAGTGGGCTGACTTTATAAGTCTATCCACAATTACCCAGATAGTATCATGTTTTCTTCTTTTCATGGGCATGCTTCCTGGAAATACATAGATATGGATCCCCATTTTCTTTCTGGTATAGGCAAATTTTGTAGTTTGCCCGCAAGTCTTTGGTGTTCTACTTTCACTTGTTGGCACACTACACATTTAGGCATAAATGTGTAAATTTTCCTTTTTATATTAGGCCACCAAAAGTGTTTTTTCAAGCTTTGATACATCTTCATAGTTCCAGGATGTATGCTTAACTTATTAGTGTGAGCCTCCTTCAAAATTTGTTCTTTTAAGTCATACCCTTTAGGTATAAACTATTTCTTTGAAATACTACAATCCCTTCTTAAAAAAGAACCCTTGGTATGACTTTCATTGTCTCTACACAGATCTTCTAGCAAGATCTACATCCTACTATTATGCCCTTTGTATTTTTTCTTTCCATGTAGACTGGGTAATTACCACTATGATAGCCGAACGGCTATCGCCTCTATCTGACCCGAACTCGGAGCGTCAGGAAACTCGAGGATACTATTAGCCCCCCCGAGGTACTAAACAGATTGCCTTCGGAGATGAAGAATCAACTATCACAAGCCGAAGAGGATCTCCCCGAAGGCGGAACCCTGAATCAGGGAACTTCCTGAACTACGGGCATATTTCCCGAAGGGGCATCATCCGTGCCAGAGGATGACCTCGTCCAGGGACTTCGGTAGTACGGCATGAGCATTTAAGGAGCCTCTGACATGTCGCCCACAGACGTTACAGGCTGCCGCAAACGGCAGTCTGACGCACCGACGTCATCCAGGTTTCATCACAACCTGTCTTGGTTCAAGGCTCAAGAAACCTGCCACCGGCTACTTGTCCCCTACGCCCAGAAATTCAGGAAAGATCTGACCGAACATGTGTCATGATATGAACGGGCTGGATACTCCTATAAATACCAGGAAATAAACCTGGGAAAGGGATCGATCCTGGAGCAGACTCCTCTCCTTGAGAAAACACAAACGGGCAAGGCCTCTCTACTTTTCAGTGCTCCTTCCTTATTTTCTTTCAGGACACTGACTTGGGCGTCGGAGGCTCCTCCTCGGAAACACACCCCGGGGACCTTCTGACCCCCTCTTCTGAGCTTTTCAGGCACGCTTCCCTGGGCAGTTTGGGACTCCAGGTGGTCTCCTTCTCAAGAAGTCCCTCTACAAGTCTCAATGTCACTCCACGAAGATGCTGACCGGCATCATTTGGCACCGTCTGTGGGAACCCGCTCTGAGGTCGCCATCGTTGAAACTCGGCGTTCTAAGGACAAGGGACTCTTGAGGTCCCCGTTCGTGCCTGAGGATCAACCGGCCGCTGAGCAAACATTCCCAGGGACTTCTGCGCCCGAGGAAGACCGCCCTCTAGTCATTACTATAAGCTTTCTACGGGACTTTCAGCGTTCTGTCGTGGCTGAGATGACACAGCAGATAGACCGAAGGTGGCCACAACAAGCTCAGGCCCAAAGGCCTCCCTCACCAAGACGTCCTCAGGAGAGAAGCCCCAAATCGACCCATCATAGTTCGGGAAGCGGGGACCCACGTGAAGAGTCCTCTATGGAAAACATACCCCTCGGGAAATGGCCTGTGGGACAAACAAGGTCCAAGCGACCCAAAGTCTCACAGCGAAGGAGTTCGTCGCCTGAGGCGAGGTCCCTGTCCCCTCGACGCCGAGCTCGCTCCCAGAGGCGCTGGAAATCTCCCTTCCCAGAGGAAGAGCCTAACGCCACGATCCTTATGGAAAGGATATTAGCGAGACTAGACAGGGTGGAGAAACAGGTAGCCCGCAAACCCGTCTGGGCTAGGCTGTCGGGAACCTTCTGCGAGGATGAGTCCCCGTTCACCCAAACTGTAGTTGAGGCAGCCATGCCAGGCCACTTCAGGGTACCTCGGCTGGAGATCTATGATGGCCGCAATGACCCACAAGCCCATCTGACAAAGTACAGACGCAGCATGATAATTCACGGAGCCGATGATGCTACCTTGTGCAAATGTTTTGAGGTCACCCTCACAGGACCAGCAACTGCGTGGTATAACTCAATGGCTCCAGGAACCATCACGGGGATCCAAGAGTTATCCACGGCCTTCACACAGCAATTTATTGGAAGTCGGCCAATGGCGAAAATGCCTGTACAGATGTTCGACATAGAGCAAAGAAATGGAGAAACCATCCGTGACTATGTCGAAAGGATTAACAGGGAAGCTTTGAGCGTCCCGGATTTTTAGCCTGAAATACGCATTCTCGCCATGACACGGGGCCTTCGGAGGGACTCACAGTTGTTTTATGAGTTCTCTAAGGACCCCCCGGACACTCTCGGTGAATTTTACCGAACGGCCGAATAGCACATGACCGCCAAGGAGCTGAGAATGGGTGGGCCGAAGTCCGATCACGGCCGCGCCGAAGGGTCCAACCAGTAAACTCGGCATCCAACTGAACAGGCGGGCCGACCTCAGAGAATGCGAAGAAGGAAACTCCCAGCTTTCACACCCCTGAACACTACATGGACAAACATCCTCATGACGATGGAAAAGCAGGGGACGCAGATTCGACGGCCAAGGGCCATGACCGCTGATAACAAGAAAAACATAAAGAAGTTCTGCCAGTTTCACCGCGACCACGGCCATGACACCGAAGATTGCTTCCAACTGAAGAAGTACATAGAGTCGCTAATAAAACTGGGCCAACTTCGATGATATCTGCGGATACCTTCCCCGAAGGGAAGAAAAAATGAGGAAGAAAAGGCCGAGGATGAGGACTATGACTCTGACAGGCGAAGAAACAGAAGTCTGAAGAGACGCCCTCCACCTCCAGCAGGAGTAATACAAACAATCACGACAGGGCTCCCATCCTCGGAAAGAAAGAGGAAGGCTAGAGAAATAGCAGTCATGGAATATCAGAATCCGACAAAGAAATTGGCCCGCAGGGATGGATCCACCGTCATCTTTCCCCATGACGATCCGCTGCTGATCATGGCGAGGGTAGAGAACTAGGACGTCAAAAGAGTGCTGATCGACGACGGATCGAATGCTGACATCCTGTTCTCACACTTACTGCCAAACTTGGGCATATCTAGCAGCGACCTCAAACCCGTCACCTCGCCTACTTTCCGGGTAGGACCGTCCGAACTCCCTGTCCTCGGATGGTTCGATCTCCCTTTGATGATGAAAGGAACTTTGCTAGAAGGGACTGCTGAACTTTACGCCTCCACATTTGCGAAGTTTATTATCATGGATGTCCCTTCATCGTACAATGCCATCCTTGGGAGACAGACACAGGGAAATTTACACATTCGCCCTGATGTGAAGTACTTGACTATCACTTTCGCCACCAAGGATGGAGATGCAGAGATCTTCATAGATCAAGGTGAAGTAAGAAAGGTGTTCGTAAAGGCACGAAAAGCTCCTGCAAACAACTCTACACAAAAAATAGAGGCAAAGGCACCAGAGAAGGGCAAGGAAGGAGATCCTGTGAAAGCGGAAATGGAAACAATAGAGCTTGTCCCAGGTCAATCTACCCGAATAGGGAAGAGCTTGGCCGAAGGTGACAAGAAAAAACTTGTATCTTTTCTACTGGAAAATAAAGATCTATTTGCCTACTCGCCGAAAGACATGCCAGGGATAAACCCTAGCGTAATACAGCATAGCCTTAAAGTTAATCCCGAGGCAAAACCTGTTCGGCAAAAGAAACGGAGCATCTCGGTCCATAAAAGTAACTTTGTCAAAACCGAAGTGCAGCGCTTGTTAAACGCTGGTATCGTCAGGGAGGTCAAATACCCCAAATGGTTGAGCAACGTGGTTATTGCCACGAAAGAAGGAAGCAGTAAGCTCCGGATGTGCATCGACTTCAGAAACTTGAACGATGCTTGCCCAAAACACTCATACCCCCTCCCACCGATAGACCAATTGGTAGACTCAACTGCCGAATACGGGCTCCTAAGTTTCTTAGACGCCTTCAGTGGGTATCATCAAATAAGGATGGGCCCTGAAGATGAGGAAAAAATCACCTTCATCACCGAGGGAGGAACATACTGCTACGTCAGAATGCCCTTCGGGCTTAAAAACGCAGGAGCCACCTACCAGAAGTTGATGAGCAAGGTCTTTAACGACCAAATAGGAAGAAATATGGAAGTGTATGTCGACGATATGATAGTCAAAAGCAAGCTGCCTGACGACCACGTCGCAGATCTAAAGGAAACTTTCCACCAGCTCAGAGCCTTCGGGATCCGTCTCAATCCCGAAAGGTGCATCTTCGGAGTGACCTCAGGAAAATTCCTTGGGTACATGGTATCAGAAAGAGGCATTGATGCTAACCCAGAAAAAATCAAGGCTCTGCTCGAGTTCCGAACTCCTGCCACAATAAAGGATGTGCAGAGACTCACTGGAAGGATAACCTCTCTTAGCAGGTTTATTTCCAGGTATGGAGACAGGTGTCGACCGTTCTTCAAGGTCCTCACTAAGGCAACAAAAGAGGAAAACAACCTCGGAAATAATGATCATCCTTGGAATGAAGACTGCCAAAAGGCCTGGGAAGAACTCAAAATCTACTTAGCCAGCCTACCCACTCTGCGACAACCTCGCGTGGGAGAGCCCCTTGTGCTATACCTCGCCGTCACAGAAAAGGCTGTGAGCTCGGTCCTTGTGAAAGAAGAGGGGCCGAAGCAATGGCCGGTCTATTATGTAAGCAAATCCCTGCATGGCGCCGAAGTCAGGTATCCTTTGTTGCAAAAAGCTATATATGCCTTGGTGCTGGCAGGGAGAAGGCTACGACCATACTTTCAGGCTCACCCTATCATCGTCCGAAGTAGTCTACCACTTCGGGATGTCATGAGGAACGTTGATCATTACGGAAGGCTCTCCAAGTGGTGTATAGAGCTTGGCGAACACGACATCATTTATGAACCTCGGAAAGCCATAAAAGCTCAAGCACTGGCAGACTTCATCTCCGAAGTACCCACCACCGAAGACAGCCATCCGGATCCTGGCGAAAGTGAGGCCGAATGGACTTTGCATGTCGACGGAGCCTCAGGGTCCGAACACCAGGGAGCTGGCGTGATCATTAGGGGTCCTGAAGGCCTAGAAGTAATGAAGGCCATCAAGTTCTGCTTTGATGTCACCAACAATATGGCGGAGTATGAAGCCCTCATAGCAGGATTGCGCCTGGCCAGAAAAATCGGCATAAGAAACCTGAAAGCCCACAGCGATTCTCAGCTGGTAGTACGACAAACGGCCGGAGACTACGGGGCAAAGGACCCAACCTTGGCAAAATACCATGAATTGGTGGCAAAACTCATCCGGGAGTTCGACACCGTACGAATCGAAAACGTGCCTCGGCGAGATAATGCCGAGGCAGATTGCTTGGCAAAATCAAAAGCATGCACCGAGGTGCTAAGCCACCCGAGCATCACAGTGCTGGGCATATCAACTTCGGGAAAAGGCTGGAAAGACCCGATAAAAAGATATCTCGCCGACAATACGCTCCCCGAAGACCCCAGTGAAGCTGCCAAAATCCGAAGACGCTCCGGCCGATTCTTCCTAATTGGCGAAGAATTATATCGGCAGGGATATGCAAACCCACTGCAGAGGTGTGTTGGCGAAGAGGATACTGAAATGATCCTCGAAGAAGTACACGAAGGCGCTTGTGGTTCGCACATCGGAACCGACGCCCTTGCAGCAGTAATACTTCGCCAAGGATACTTTTGGCCTACCCTGAGAAAGGACGCTAGGCAGTTCGTCCGGAAATGCGGTAATTGCCAAAGACACGCAAATATCCAGAGGACACCCTCGGAATTGGTGACTTCGGCTGATTATCCTTGGCCCTTCGCAGTCTGGGGCATAGACCTCATTGGGCCACTCCCAACAGCCCCTGGAGGCGTAAAATTCTGCGTGGTAGCAGTAGACTATTTCTCCAAATGGGTCGAGGCAGAACCCCTGGCGACTATCTCGGCAAAAGAAGTGCAGAAGTTCGTATGGAAAAACATTGTATGCAGATTCGGCATACCAAGGGTACTTGTAGCTGATAATGGGTCCCAGTTCACAGATAAAGGATTCCAGGAATTCATCAGTGACCTCGGAACAAAAATGCACTTCGCCCTAGTAGCTCACCCCCAAAGCAATGGGCAGGTAGAAGTATCTAACAGGACCATAAAAGATGGTCTGAAAAAGAGACTAGGGGAAGCAAAAGGGAAATGGACGGGAGAGCTCCAAAGCGTGTTATGGAGTTACCGAACGACACCCCGAAGAGCCACAGGGGAGACCCCCTTTTCACTCGTCTTCGGTACAGAGGCCATCGTCCCAATCAAAGTCGTGCGACCGTCGGTACGGGTGAAAGTATTCGACGAAAGTGGAAATGACCTCGGCTTAAGAACCAAGCTTGACCTTGTCAGCGAACACAGAGAAATAGCAGAGCTGAGAAGAAAAGCTTTTCAGCAAAGAGTGGCCGCGGCTATAAACTTACGAGCCAGGCCAAAGGAAATCAAGAAAGGAGACCTCGTTCTTCGAAAGGCTGACTTTGCACCCCGAAGGCCCTCCCACGGAGTACTTCGCGCAAATTGGGAAGGACCTTATCTGGTTCTTGCCGAAGTACGAAAAGGCGTCTACAGACTCGGCGACGCCGAAGGCGTAGAATTAAAAAATACCTGGCATTCCGATGCCTTGAAAAAATTCTATGCTTAAGGTTTCGCGGAAGAATTGTGTTGTACAAATTTGGAAAATATGCTAAGTACAGAAGTTTCTTAGAAAAATTCTCAAGTATAAAAAGTGTACAAGCCAGAATTCCGCGAAGGCGTTCGCCGTAATAAGTGCAGATACGATTTCCCGAAGTCCCTTGAGCGATCACGTTCGGGAAAAATGGGAAACAAAAAATCTCGCGAAGGTGCTCGCCGAAATAAGCGCAGATATGATTTTCCGAAGTCCCTTGAGCGATCATGTTCGGGACAAAGGGGAAAACGAAACATCTCGCAAAAAGACTTAGCCAAAAAAATCTTCATTAAGGTGAATCGGCTTACAGAGAAGAAGAAGTACAAAAAGAAGAAGAAAAAGGCAAGGAGTCCTAGGACAAACTAAGGAATCTCGGCGTCCCGAGAGCCACCAGCCCCTACGTCCTTGTCCACCACCTTTGGCGCCGGGATAGAAGAAGGCAAGTTCAGGTGCTCAATCTTGGACCAGGACCACCGAGGCCCCTCGGGAATGTTTAGAGCCTCCAAGAAAGAGAGGTCCAGATCTGGGAACCTCTGAAGAACTTGGTGCCGAGCAAGGCAAAACCCGTCCTGGAAAGCGACCTTGGCCATCTGGTCAGACTTGTCCTTCTCGACCTCAAGTTCCTCAAGATCGTTCTGCAGATCCGCGACCTCCTTCTTCAGTGCCTTCATCTTCTTCTTCCTCGGCTCCTTCTTCAAAGAATCGACCTCGGCTTGGAGCTCGGCCTTCTCAGCAAGCGCCTTCGCCAGGAGAGCCTCAGATTCTGACTTCTCCTTTAGATGCGCCTCGTTTGCCGAAATCAGCTCCGCCACCTGGGAGCCGAGGTCAGAAATCTTCTGGGAGGAGTCCTTCAAAAGTTCTTCTTTTTCCTTCTGGAACTCCCCCTGAAGGGCAGCAACCTCCTTCTCTGCAGCATCAGCCAGCTGCAGGTTCTTGGTGGCCAATTCCGAGCACATGGCCTTAGTTTTTTCAATAACCTCTAAGGCCGAGGCTCGGAATGCCGTCTGCCTGGCTACCCGAACTCTGAGGTAGCCGGCGTACCCCAGCAGCTGCAAAGGGATAAAGGCGAGGTCAGTAAGACAAAGAGAAAGCCAAACACTTAGAAAAAATTGAAGGGAAAAAGATAGGCGTGAAGCATACCTGGGCAGCGTGCTCGGAAACCTTCGCGGCGAGGGAGTCATCGCCCGGATGAGCTTCCGCAATGGCCCTAAAGGAGGCCTCAGTAAGCATCCCCTTCGAGATCTCTTTGGCCATTTGCTGGCAGTCTCCGGAGTACAAATTCATGTCCTCCGTAAACGACCAGAAAGGCTCCTTCGGGATCTTCCCTTGCGGGACTTTAGCATCGCGGAGCGCTCGCTTCCGGGCGTGTTCGGCCGCCCAACCCGGAGTAAGTGACTCCCCTGCACGGCAAAAACAAGAAGCTGGTCAAGACAAGTACATCCCAAAATTCAAAAAGTGAAGACATCACACTTTGCCTGAGAAAGCGAACCTGGCGGCACCTCGACGACGTCATCGCCAGAGTCCGGGGCCTCCTCGGTGGAGATCCCCTTGCCTTTGCGTTTACGCCGCTCCTCGGCAGAAGGAACCTCTACCACGGCATCCAGAAGGGCCTGCGATGAGGTAGGGCTCTGAGGAGGGACGTCGGTCGGGGGGACGTCGGCAGCGACCTCGGGCGGCGGAATGGCAGCAACCTCGGGCTCCTCGCTTGCCTCCTCAAGAATTTCCGAACGAGGAGGGGGAA
This sequence comes from Aquilaria sinensis, assembly GCA_005392925.1. Taxonomy (NCBI): domain Eukaryota; kingdom Viridiplantae; phylum Streptophyta; class Magnoliopsida; order Malvales; family Thymelaeaceae; genus Aquilaria; species Aquilaria sinensis. The sequence goes on from SMDT01000395.1 coordinate 21,040, forward strand.
TAGTCTTCTTCGCCCGTTTGGCCGAAGGCCCAGCCCCAGTCGCTTTCCGCCTTCGGGAAGCAGCCTTCTTTGTCTGCTCACCCTTCTCAACTTGGCCAGTGAAAAGGGATTTGTAGAAGGCAGCAGTGTCGTCGCCCATCTCTGAAAAAGAAAGAAGATATCAGCGTGAGTCCAAGATGAAAACCATAACAAAGGGAGTCGGAGATAACTTACTCTCGAAGAAAGTTTCGTAAGTAATTTCCTCCCGAAGGAGTTGCACCAGCCAGGAATCCTTCCCAGCGATGGCAGGAGCCGGCATGTCGAGGTCCGTTTCGTGCTCCTTCACTACCCCTAACTCCCGAAGAACTTCCTCGGTCATTAGCTTCCAATTGATGGGGAAGGGGTAGAGAGAGCGCGAAGAGACCTCGGGACCCCAGTCGGAGACAGCACGGATACGTCCGTCGAAGTCCGCGAAGATAGGAGCCAACTCCGGAGTTAGCATTATCCTCGGATCTACGACGTCCATCTCCAGCTTTCCCTGAGCCCACTTGGTCGGAACATGCGACCAGGCCTCCTCCATCTTCAGAAAGAAAAATTTTTGTTGCCACCCTCGCCAGCTGTCCTTGGTGGCGAAGGTGAACATATATTTTTTGCTCCCGGATCCCCGAGGTAGCATGAAATAAAAGCCACCCTTCGGGACCACGAAAAGCTTGTAGTACTGCATAAAAATAACAAAGTGGGGCTCTATCCCGAAGACGCCACACATGCAGATGAAGGCGTTGAAATAGCAGTACGAGTTCGGCGGAAGTTGATTTACGGCAATGCCATGGAATTGGCAGAAGTCGCAAATCATCTTCGGAGGAGGGTACCGAAGTCCAGCCTTCAGTTGGGCTCGGAAAACGGTAACCTCATTACTACGGTTCGAAAAGCAAAATTGGTCAGAACGTGGCAACCTCGTAACGGCATACGAAGGAAGAAAGAACTTTTTCTTCCATTTTTCTAGTTTTTTGGGGGTGGTGCAGCAAGGGTGAGACAAAAGGGGTTGCCAGCTCTCGGGAACAGGCATGTTGGCTGAAAAACGAGTTCGGAAAAAGGAAAGAAAGCAACTTCCGGAAAAACTCTAAAAATCAGAGGATTCTAGAAATCAAAAACCCATCAAATGACTTGCCAAAATGTGGGTTTGAAGTCGCCGTCGTGAAAGATCGCATGAAAAACCTCTGTCAGACAGTGCCGCCGCGGAAAGCAGGGGAAAAAACAGTTGCAAGCAGGGAAAAAAGCAGAAGCAAAACCAAAAAAGGAACTTATGATGGAATGGGCTATATATAGGCCGAAGGTGGGTAGACGAACCGGCGTCATAAGTACCCCTTGAAGGCGAACAGTCGCCATAACTGTTCTCTGTGCCCAAAAAGACGCGCCCTTTGTAACCGATGTGACTCTCCTCCAATGACAGTGTGCCACGTGTCAGTCGCCGCGCCAAAATAGGGGACACGTCTTCTGACACCCCTAAAAAACTGGTGATAGCCGAAGGACTATCGCCTCTCCTAGAACATACCTCCTATCAAAAGCACGCTCGGGAGGCCTGGCACCATCGGAGAGAGGCACTAGTACTGACCTCGGACTAGGCGAATTCCAGTGCGTCGAACTCAGGATTTAGGCTAGTACCCCAGAGATCTCCAAAGGTGCAGACAGCCCCTCGGAGGAATAAACGGATCACCTTTGGGATAGAAGAATCAGCTACCACAAGCAAGAGAGGATTTCCCGAAGGCGGAAACTGCGAGCTAGGCAGCGCCCCGAACTGCGAGCATAACTCCCGAAGAAGGGTGTTCGTCCCAGGGAACGACCTCGCCCAAAGGACATCGGGAGTACGGCAGGAGCATTTAAGGAGCCTCTGACACATCGCCCACAGACGCACCATGTCACCTCAAACGACGCTCTGACACGCCGACGCCGCCCAGGCCTTGTCACAACCTGTCTCGGACCAAGGCTCGAGGGAGCCTACAAACAGCTACTTGTCCCCTGTGTCCAAAGGTACACAGCAGATCTGGCCGAACACGTGTCACGATCTGAACGGGCCAGACACTTCTATAAATACCAAAGAGCAGCCCCTTGCAAGGGGTTGGTCAGCTAGTTAAGAGGAGACGAACAGGGAAGGCCACTAAACCCCTGAGTGCCTCTTTTTCCTTCACCTCTCAGAAAACTGACTTGGGCGTCGGAGGCTCCTCCCCGAAAAAGCATCCCGGGGACCTCCTAACCTTTTCTTTTGGGCTCTTCAGGTACCACTCCCTGGGAAACCTCCACCTCGGGCGTTCTCCTCCTCAGGAAGTCCCTCCAGACACCACCATGTCCTCCAGCGAAGACGTCTCCGGACATCAACTAGGACGTGCCGCTCCAGACTGACACGCCTGGTCAGGAGACGCGACGTTGCATAGACCTGCGAAAGGAGAAAGGAAAGAAGTAGGTTGCCTCGAAGACACCAAAAGACAGGCTATGGCCGAACAGCCCATATCTTCGGGCAAAGGTGTATCTTCGGCACAGGTTTTACTCCCTAAAAACTCCCAAAGAGCATCCTCGGAAAGACTACAAACTGAAGTCTCCACTTCGGCTTTCCAAAGGGGGCATGTGATAGCCGAAGGGCTATCGCCTCTATCTGACCCGAACTCGGAGCGTCAGGAAACTCGAGGATACTATTAGCCCCCGCGAGGTACTAAACAGATCACCTTCAGAGATGAAGAATCAGCTATCGCAAGCCGAAGAGGATCTCCCCGAAAGCAGAACCCTAAATCAGGGAACTCCCCGAACTACGGGCATATTTCCCGAAGGGGCATCATCCGCGCCAGAGGATGACCTCGTCCAAGGACTTCGGGAGTACGGCATGAGCATTTAAGGAGCCTCTGACATGTCGCCCACAGACGTTACAGGCTGCCCCAAACGGCGGTTTGACGCACCGATGTCATCCAGGTCCCGTCACAACCTGTCTCGGTTCAAGGCTCAAGAAACCTGCCACCGGCTACTTGTCCCCTACGCCTAGAAATTCAGGAAAGATCTGACCGAACATGTTTCATGATCTGAACGGGCTGGATACTCCTATAAATACCAGGAAATAAACCTGGGCAAGGGATCGATCCTGGAGCAGACTCCTCTCCTTGAGAAAACACAAATGAGCAAGGCCTCTCTACTTTTTAGTGCTCCTCCCTTATTTTCTTTCAAGACACTGACTTGGGCGTCGGAGGCTCCTCCTTGGAAACACACCCCGGGGACCTTCTGACCCCTTCTTCTGAGCTTTTCAGGCACGCTCCCCTGGGCAGTTTGGGACTCCAAGCGGTCTCCCTTTCAAGAAGTCCCTCTATAAGTCTCAATGTCACTCCACGAAGATGCTGACCGTCATCACACTATAATGCCCTTAAGTTTCCAAATGTTAGGCTATGGGCTATAAGGTTTGAAAACCTAAGAAAAAGTACTTGGGAATTTAAATCTTTTGGGAAAAAGGATGATTTCATAAAGAAGCAAGAGATGTAAATGATGATTTAGAAGCCTAATTGGAGGATTTGATTGGAGGATAAAGAATTAATTGAGTGTTAAGTACTCTCGAGTTTAGTTGTGGCTTCGCGGGAAAAAAATGAAATAGATACTTTAAAGACTTATGGGGCTCAATTGAAAGTATATTGAGTGGCCATTTTGAAAAAATATTTTATGAGGGACTTAGGTGCTATATGCAATTTTATGTTGTGGTTAAGTTAATGATAAGTCAACTTCTGATGCCACTTGTCCTCATCTGGCTACTCATGCCTCCACCATCCTTATTCCCCTCGAACCGGTTGCAACGAACTCCATGGAAGATGCTTGAGGTCGGGTATGGTGCTTCCATGGTTATGTTGAGTTTCGAAGAGCAACTGAAGCTAGAATCAAGTGAAAGTTATGGGTCTTGGTGGATTTATAAGCCAATTGAGCAAGGAAGTCTAGTTCTTGCACCAGCAAGCTAAGTGAGGGCCAATTCAAGCTTGAAGAGTTTCAGCCATTAAAGGAGTGCTAACCTAAGGTAAGGACTAAGTAATTCACTATTCAATTCATAGTTGGAGTATTAGCATTGTGAATTTTGTACGCTTAGGTGATGGTAATTTCAGCCAAGGGATCCTAAGTACAATGAGGGCTAGGGTTACTTTTGGAACTAGGTTCTTTATGCTAATTAGCTATGTTAGCAAGCATTAGGGCCAAGAATTGAGTAGGCTAACTTAATTCCCAAGCTAAGTAGCTATCAGATATGTTAGCGTTTTTCAATAAGGTTAACCGAAACTATGTTCATATGGAATTATGATTGCTATGCCTTTCAGACATATTTCAGTGTTGCGTGTGTCTACTTGTGTGCTTCTTTGTTTGGTTGTGCATGCTAACCCTTTAGTTCACTTAGTTATTTTGAATATATATGCGTATTGTCTTGTGTTTTTATGTTTTCCATCATAGGTGCTTCAGGAATGGTCTCGGTTAAGCTCTAGCTTAACTTATGTTTATACCTTTGAGGCTACGCTATTCCATACTGAGTTTAGACTAATTGCCCTATTAAATTTATGTATATAGGTAAAGGATTGCTTGAGACTTAAGTAAGTTAAGAGTGGTATACTCTTTCAGGTTAATAAGGTATTATGTTTGTGTTTGTTTTGGCTCAATATTCTAAGTGGTTTTGGGTTGCTTGTGAAACAAGTTATTGAATGTGAATTTTAGTTTTGACGGCCTTGTGAGTTTAGAGTTGTGGGAACAAATTCTAGTGAGGTTGTTGTACTTTATGGCATATGTGTTATGGCTTGCATTGTTGATTATGTGCTTGGTAGTTGGTCTTGTTTTGGAGACCCTAGTTATGTTCCAAGTGTTTATGCTCACTTTCAGTTATGCTTAATTGTAAGGATAGGTATATGTGAACTTTTGGATGGTATCATGTTTTGATGCTCTTGGTAGGCTTACTAAATTCTACGTAGATATTTAGGATGTTGAGTACCTAGGGTGCCTAGGTGATTTTCGAGACCTACTTGTATGTATGTCTCAAGCATTTTATGTATGGTTCGTTTGTGATTTGCTCACTATGCACTATGAAGGGTTGATTCCTATAAGTATTGTAGTGAACATACTGCTTTCCGTATGAACTGTTTTGAAAATGGTTATGTGTATGTTCTCGGGCAAGCAAGTGTAGGCAAAGAAGTTCTTGTAATTAGAAATTGATTTAGTATAAGAATGTGTGTTGTGACCAAGTGTAAAGTAGTGGCAAGATGTATATTCATGTGTGAAGGCATATGTGCATAACTGGTGTAAGTCTGTGCTTTCGGACTTAGTGTGCATGGAGCACTCAAAGTTGGCTCACTTAGACACATGAATGTATGCAAGACTAGTACATGTGAAACAAAGTTTTTAAAACATGAAATGGGTATTTTGATTGTCATGCATATACTTGATCAACAGTTAGTGCTTGAGATGAAATGAACATATGCATTCTTATATACACTTAGCTTGTATCATAGAGCATGAGCCTATAAGTATTAATAGGCTAGGTGTTAGTAAGTATCCTGGCTACATGCCCTTATGTCCTGGCAGTGTCTAGGTGCACCCCAGTGGCCCCACCCCAGTGTCCTAGTGCACCTAATGCGCTTAAGAACATATAACTAGTACACACTAAAAACTAAAAGCTAAGTTGCTAGTTAAGACCTATTAGATATACTTCTCTATCTTAACATGTTTTGTTGACCTCTAAGCTTCCCAAATGGACCAGGGGCTATGTTGGGCATGACAACCACTCTTAATTGGGCTTGTTCCCATCTTAGCCACTTGTTAGCTAGACAAGTTAGGCTATTAAGTTCATTAGGTTCATCTTCTCCATGTTTCAAGATGCCTGTGTATTTTCTGCTTAGGGCATCAATTACTTTATTAGCCTTGCCTTCAATATACTCAATGGTAGAGTCAAAATCTTTGAGATATTCAAGCCATCTCCTCTATCTCATACTCAACTCTTTCTGAGTGAAGACATACCTGAGACTTTTATGGTCAGTGAAGATTTGAAATTTATTACCTAATTAATAATGTCTCCACTTTTTGAGGCAAAAATTACAACTGCAAGTTCTAGATCATGTACTGGATAGTTCTTCTCATGTGGTCTTAATTCCCTTGGTCCATAAGCAATACCATGTTTTTCTTACATTAATACTTATCTCGATCCCACAATAGATGCATCTATGTAAACATCAAAAGGTTTATTAGGATTAGGAAGTATTAGCACAGGAGTGGAAGTGAGCTTGTCTTTGACTACCTGAAAGCTTATTTCTTATTCCCTGGACCATTCAAACAAACTTTTGCCCCCCTTTCTTGTTAATTTGGTTAAAGGACCTGCCATTGTAGAAAATTTTGGCACAAATCTTTTATAATAGCCAGTTGGACCCAAGAAGCTTTTTATTTCTTTGACATTTTATGGATGCTTCCATTATAAGATATCTTCAATTTTTGATAGGTCTATAGCCATTCTTTGCCCATTTATTACATGGCCTAAGAATTCAATTTGATTGGTCCTAAAATGGCACTTGCTGACTTTGCCATATAATTGATCTTTCTTTAACAAATCTAGCACTATTCTCAAGTACTTTTCATGATCCTTCTCATCTCTAGAGTATACCAGAATATCATCTATAAAGATCTGTTAGTGTTGTGCCCAAAAGCCAATCATGAGATAATTGTATTTTTCACATTGAGTCATGTTATTTTATTAAGGCATTAATCCAACAATTACGTTCGTTGTTTCGTTTCTGCGTAACATAATCAACATAATTGTAACCCTAGAATAATGATATTCTTAAATGTCCCTAGTCTAGTATTATTGTGGATCGAGTTACAATAATACATAATGACTAGCATATGTGGAGACTAATATGAGATATGTAGTCTACATATGGGTACAAGTTCTAGAACTTGTGTACTGAACTGACCTACCATGAGAACGCTACATGGATCGTTATATGAGTGTCATAGGTGATTCTCATAGTGATCATGGTATATGTACTCCCTTAACCTAAGGTCATCAATGTTCCCTACATGTGAGTCACATACTTTGATACTTCTCTTTGCTGCTCATAACTGAATGAACTTGAGGGAGGTCATTTAGTATGTTACATATCATGCGGAGGGATTTGTAGGATCAAGATAGGATTTGTCCCTCATATGTAATGGGAGTGATATCTTCGGCCCCTTGATAGAGTAAGACTCAGAAAATGCATGGCCATGCTCGGATGAGTTGATATACGATATCAGTGTCACCAATTTAAGTTAGTCTGCTTGGTAATCAAGAAACCAAAGATTGGGCTAGATGAGAGTGACACATTCCATGTCCCATGCCAAGCTTTAATATCTTCGACAAAGGGACAATGGCATATTTGGGTAATGATCATAAAGGTTTAGTCGAATCATCGACAATCTTGTCACTTGGGCAGCAATGATGTGTTGCTCGACACCGCTCATTACTTATGATCATAAATGGGATTTATGATCATTGCCAACGTGGTAAGAGCCTATTGGGTCGCACACATAGAGCTATTTGGATTATTAGAGTGCATGGGCTAATTATTTGGGTTATGGTTTCATGATAATTTTGTGTTAATAATTGGCCCAAAAGTTGAGCCATTATTAAGTCTGAAATTAAAGGCTAAATGGATGAGGGCTTTGAAACACATTAGGCCTAGAAGTTGAGTCTCACTATAAATACAAATTTTAGTGAGAAATTCGCAGCCTTGCCATAGCCTCCCAAAAAGGGACAGCTCTACTCTTCTCTTGCAATTCCTTGGAGGACGCAAGCTAGCACAGTGAGCACAAGGGAAATGCATCTGCCGGGACGTGGTGGAAGCGTGGTGATCCCGAGAGGCTCATGTGGATACTATAGAGAGCTTGAGTACGTCAACTATTTAGGTTTTGTGATTTGACTCTACAATTAGGTGAGAGATCTTAATCAAAATTAGGAATGAAAATTTTTGAACACCTAGTTTACCCCATTTCACTTGGATCCTAGAGGGTTTTGGTTAAATTTCTCTGCGCTTCTTTGGCTCCCAAAACCCTACAAGATCAACACAAGGTGATCTAGATGTGGCCTAAATATTCTTTACATGAGGTCCATAAAGAAAGCTGGAGCATTAGTTAGCCCAAACTGGCATTAATGTTTATTCAAAATGACCATATCTTGTTTTGAAAGTAGTCTTAGGGATATCTGCTTCTTTTATCCTCAATTGAAAGTACCCTAATCTGGGATCAATCTTTGAGAACACTGTGGCTCTCTTAAGTTGATCAAATAACTCTTAAATCCTGGGTAAAGGGCAATTGTTCTTTATAGTCATAGGATTGAGCTTTCTATAGTTAATGCATAACCTAAGAGTTCCATCTTTCTTCTTCACAAATAGCACTGGTGCCCCCAAATGAGACACACTTGGCCTAATGAACCCTTTTTCAAGGAGTTCATCTAGGTGCTTTTTTAGTTCATTCATTTCAAGAATTATGATCCTATATGGTGTAGCAGACACTCGAATTGGTCTTGCAGTTCGTTTGATCTCAAACTCTATTTCCCTCAAGGGAGGTAAACTTGGTAGCTCAGAAGGAAATACTTTTGGGAATTCCTTCATAATGGGAACTTTGTCGAACTTAATCTTAGACTCTTTATCATTGAAGCCCATATATTCTTCTCTAGAGAGTATAAGTATGCAATCCATTGCCTTTACTTAATTAATACCACATTTTATTGAGTCGTTCAAAGAGTGTTCTATTGATTCTGCGAATATTAACTTCCTATCTCCACAATTTGTGATAACATTATTTTTAGCTAACTAGTTCATACCCAATATTATGTCACCACCAGTTGTTTCCAGAATGATCATTTTAGCCTTTAGTTCTAGCTTGTTTAGCCTAATCACATTCTTTCACTATGTGATGTGAAAACATCATTTCATCTCCAGCTATTTTGTTCATATACATTTGACGTAACATGGTAACCTCCAAGTTTAATTCTCTTACCAAGTTAGCTGAAATAATTGATATAGATGCACCAGTATCATAGAGTACTGAAATAAGCTTATCATAAAGGTAAAGGTTACCTTTCAGTGCTTCCTTCCTTAGCTTGCCATAGGTTATAGCCTCTTCTCCAAGGATACCATCATCTTTTCTCCTTGATCCTTCAATTTGGTAAACCATCCCAACTGGGGGTTGAACTTTAGCTGATGTGGGATGTTCTAGCCCTTTTTGTCTTTGCTTTGGAGGCTAAGGTATTGTTATTCCCATTCTTTTGCCTTGTTGGTTTCTTGGCAAATGAGCCTCAAACCTACCTGGTACTTTTCTTTCTTCTTTCTTAACTGGGCAATCTCTAGGCTAGTGGTCAAGAAAACCACACTTCAAACATCATTCAGTAAGTCTGTAACATGGTTTAAAACCATGGTACTTTCCACAGGTCTAGCATTGAGGTCCAAACCTATGGGCTCCTTTTGTTTTCTGCCCACTTTAGTCTTTCCTAGCCTATATTTGGCTCTTGTTCTTCCACTTTGATGTCCCATAGGAGCCCCTCTGATGTTTTCTACCACAAGATGTTGAAACTCTTTCTCTAATGTCAAGACCCTTTAGACAGCTTCATAATAAGTTTTGATGCCAATAGCGCTTAATATCTGTCTCAACTTAGGTCTTAGTACCCCAATGAACCTTTTAGTGCTCAACTCCTCTTGTCCATTGAACTGTGGAGCATATCTATGGAGACTGCTAAATCTACGTTCAAATTCCCTGACTGACATGTTTCCCTAGGCAAGTAAATCAAACTCCACTCGTTTATGATCTTTGAGAGATTAATTGACATACTATTGTTGTAATACCTGGAGGAGTTTAGCCCACCTCATAAGTATTATCTTCCTTGTGGGTTTCCTCCTACTTTTACTCATATATGCCCTTTGCATTGTCCTCCATCAGAGTTATGCACTGCTTCCTAATTTAAAGGTGGTTAGTAACGCCTTTTGGATGGATGTGACTTCGATTCTTTCAAATACCTTATCCATCTGGTAGATTCAGAATTCAGCCTCTTCTAGATCATGACTACACTTAAACACTCAAGGTTTAAGTGCCAGAAAGCCTTCTAGTTAGCCATCCCTTAAACCTTCCTTTCTTGGTCTTTCTCTCCTCCTTTCAAGAGTCAGGATCTTTCTTTGAGAATCCAGCTATTTTGAGATTTCCTAGTGCATAATTGCTCCCCTTCTCTATTCTCACTGCTTCTCCACATTTCTGACCTCCATTATCTACTCCTTGGATGTCTTCGTTCATCATCCTATCCTTACTCTTCATCTACAAGCCAATTTGCTTACTTTTTTCATATTGGCTCTTTTCCTGCTCCTCCTACTTTTCATTCTTATACTTCTTGTTCTTTATCAATAGTAGTGCCTTTAGGTGCCTGGGCCTTGCCGATAGTAAAAGCTTGTATGCCTATTACAAGCTGAGCAACAATAGCTTGCACCATTTCCATCATGTGTTCCATTCTGTGCTGACCTTGCACACAAGGCTCAAGCTCTATTGTCCTATTAGAAGGTCCTATTCTGCTTTTAGCTATTTCCTCATTTTTAGGCTGTTGATCATGTAACAGATCAGCCAAAGTATTAATCTAATTTCTCATCTTTCTGTTTCTACCTCTTGCCATTTAATCCTACAAAACATAAAATGGATGTGTATCGTATCGGGAATTTGCCTAACAGACTTTTAAGGCCCTATGCAATGCTAAGCTATGATACCAAGTCTGTCAACACCCAATTCACCCTGTTACCCACTCCGGGGTAGTCCAATTATGATGCCAAAATTGTGCATTTAGACTCCTAGGATTGGTAATGTCCTGTAGGCTATTAGAACACTACCTTTAGTGTGCATACCCAAGTGGCCCTCTTGGGCACTATGTAAACACATGCATATTGGTCCAACCATCACAAACATATTTATATTTGATGCACACTATGGCTGCAAAGAAGGAAAACACTAGCACAAGTCTTAATCTTGGCTACCAGACATTAGGCAATCTTATTAAGTTCTAGTGACCAGCCACTTCACCTGTAACTTCCACTAATAAACTGTATCATTCCAGCCATGTACCACCATGTTTTATTTCCTCCATTATCAAGAAGAGACTTATAGAAAACCAAGAAATTTTGTTTTACATCAATAGCCCATCTATGGACCAAGTTACGAATTTTTTAAGTTGGTTACAAAATTCTGACCAAATAAACAGCAACTTAGCCAAATTTGCAACATCATATCTTTGGCTACAAGACTCCAAATTTAGAAATTCAAAATTCTCGTTCAACCTCTAGATGTTCTCCAGATGTGGTCAAAATTTCATACAAATATTCCTTCTACACAGGGAGATATAGAACTTTAAGTCCAGAGTCAAAATTATGGTTACTTTATGACTATTTTGGCCATACAAAATTTCATAAGTGTGCAAACACTTAATTCACAAGGGGAAAATCCTCTAAAGCTATCCCATATATTTCCATTACACATAGGGATTACATTCCCTTGCTTTTAACAACTTTATGTGACCAAAACGAAATTTACAAGTAAGCAGCCCATCATTCATGCTTAGGCCGCTTTGCACCACATCACTTACATAGCCAAAACATTACTCAAATGTCCACATAATTGTCTCATTTTACATACACTACATGTACATCCATACATGCACTACAATATGGTCACCCTAGGTTGCAGGAGTGCCTAAGACACAATGGACTCCAAAAATAGGATGATGGGCAGCAGCTGCACAATACAATAAGTAGCATCACTAAAAATGCCAAACGTGCTCCTAAAATCACCAAACTTTCTAGATCATAACTAGAAACATGGAAGTTCATGAACCTGAAATTTCAGATCAAAACTCAAACCAAAAACGTCAGTTTGAATGTGATCTTTCTGCTGGACTTGAAATGACAAAATTGAGGGGAGTAAGTTGATGGTTTTGGGAGCCAAACAAGGCAGCGGAATTTAATCGAAACCCTCCAGGATCCAAGTGAAACGGAGTAAACCGGGTGTTCAAATATTTTCATACCTAATTTTTGGTTGAGATCTCTCACTCAACTGTAGAGTCAAATCACAAAACCTGAACAGTTGATGTGTTCAGGCTCTCTATGGTATCCACACGAGCCTCTCAGGATCACCACGCTTCCACCACGTCCCGGTAGATGCATTTCTCTTGCGCTCGCAGTGCTAGCTTGCGTCCTCCAAGGAATTGCAAGAGAAGAGTGTGGCTGTCCTTTTTGGAGGCTAGGGCAAGGAGACCTACGAATTTCTCACTTAAAAGTTGTATGTATAGTGAGACTCAACTTCCAGGCCTAATGGGTTTCAAAGCCCTAATCCAATTAGGATTTAATTTTGGGCTTAATAATGGCTCAACTCTTGGGCCCATTATTAATACAAAATTAAAGTGAAACCATAACCCAAATAATTAGCCCATGCACTCTAGTGATCCAATTAGCTCTATGTGTGCGACCCAATAGGCTCTTGCCATGTTGGCAATGATCATAAATCACATTTATGATCATAAGCAATGAGCGGTGTCTAGCAACACATCATTGCTACCCAAGTGACAAGATTGTCGGTGAATCGACTAAACCTTTATGATCATCACTGATATATGCCAGTGTCCCTTTGTCCAAGATATCAAGACTAAGCACGAGACATGGAATGTGTCATTCTCGTATAGCCCAATCTTTGGTTTCTTGATTACCGAGTAGACTAACTTAAGCTGATGACATTGATATCGTATATCAACTCATCCGAGCATGGCCATGCATTTTCTAAGTCTCACTCTATCAAGGGGCCCAAAGATATCACTCCCGTTACATAGGAGGGACAAATCCCATCTTGATCATACAAATCCCTCTGCATGATATGTGACATACCCAATGACCTCCTTCAAGTTCACTCAGTTACGAGCAACAAAGGAAAGTATCAAAGTATGTGACTCACATGTAGGGAACCTTGATGATCTTAGGTCAAAGGACTACATATACCATGATCACTATGAGAATCACTTATGACACTCATATAACGATCCATGTAGTGTTCTCATGGTGGGTCGGTGCAGTACACAAGTTCTCCAACTTGTACCCATATGTAGACTACATATCTCATATTAGTCTCCACATATGCTAGTCATTATGTATTATTGCAACCGCTCCACAATAATACTAGACCAGGGACGTTTAAGAATATCATTATTCTAGGGTTACGATTATGTTTGTTAAGTTATGCAGAAATAAAACAACAAACATAATTGATGGATTAATGCCTAAATAAAATATCATGACTTAATGTGCAAAAATACAATCATCTCATGATTGGCTTTTTGGGCACAACACTAACATAAGTTTCATTGAGAAACTTAGTAAGGGTAACACTTGGGTTCAGTAGGCAATATGACCCTTATTAAAACCTACATCCAAAGACACTAAAACATAAAAACCACAATGCATATATACAAGATATAGCAACCAAATGCAGCAACCATTCACAACCAATAAACACATGGAATGCAATAGCAACAATAACCATGGATTAATCCATAAAATATGCAATAAACATAACTAAATCACTATGGAAGCCCTCCTCAAGCTAATGCTTGGTCTTTGGAGGATTTTAATAGTAGTTAGCACTAAGTTTGGGCTATAGAAACCTCACTTTACTGCCATCGTTGTGCCCTTCACACAAGGTCACAAAACCTTCAATAAATGCACTCCCCTCACTAAGCTTGGTTCATCAAGCTCATGGCTCTCTTCCAAGATTAGTGCTAGCTCCATGGTTGCTTGAAAATATAGAAAACAACCCAGGGGAGGAAGAGAACCCTTACCTTGATGGGTATGTAGAAATTGGAGCTTGATCCTAGGTGCACTCAAGCAATAGCACCAAATAGCTTCCAATTGTGCTTCCTTGACTTCAATTGCAAGTAGTTCTGAGTTTAAAGGTATGGTGGCTATGGAGGAAGTGTGGAGGAGAGGGCTAGCTTATTTTTTTCTAGTGGAGGCTGAAATTTGGGAGATAAAGACCAAGAATGGACACTTATATGGTCTTAAGTGCACAAAACACACTTAACAAGCTTAACCAAGCTTTATGTCATTTTCCTTGCTACAAGACCATGGTTTCTTTACCTTAATCTCTTGGCCCACATTTGACCTCCTTATCCCATGCCATAGCAGCCCTCCTTATGTGGGATAACCCCACAAAACTTCCATTTGACTTAAGTCATAAGCATGGACAACCAAAGGCACACAATAGGACACTTAAGTCCTTAAAGCCTTTTTGTGTTTTCCTTTGTCCATACTTGTCTTCTATAAGCAATTTGGTCCTCCAATAGCACTTTCATACCATTCATATCCTTCCCATAACTCTCCAAATCTCTTTTGTGAAAGTTTTGCAATTGAGTACCCGAATTTCCAAAATCTTACAAAAAAGTCCATAGGTTGCTTGACAAACAAGCAATCCTTAAGGCTTTTCTTGGGGACCAAGTTACCAACTTGGAACACTTTTAAGGAGGTGTTGATCATACCTTTTACCCCCCACACTTCAATCACTATGGTGAGAATTACACAATATAATGGTTTTTAGCCATTATGACACACTTGTAATTCTCCCATTTTTGTGAGGTGGTAACAATCCTCCCCCCCTTAAAAATTTTGGTCCTCCAAAATAGCCTTTAGCTTTGGGTATTCTTCAGGATACCTTTCCATAAGGTCTTTTTCAGTTTCCCAGGTTGCTTCTCTTTCAGAGTGGTGTGACCACTGAACTTTAACCATGGGAATAAGTTTGTTTCTTAACCTTCTGGTATCCTTGGCTAAGATAGCTATAGGTTTCTCTTCATATGTCAAGTTAGGTTCCAACTGTATGTCTTCCACTACAATAGCATGCTTTGTGTCTAATAGACACTTCTTAAGCATACTGATGTGAAAAACATTATGAACACTTGACATGCTTGGCGGTAGAGCTAACCTGTATGCTACCTTGCCAACTCTGTCCAAGATCTCATAAGGACCGATGTATCTTGGAGCTAACTTGGTTCTTCTTGCCAAATCTGACAGTGCCTTTGGTTGGTGCAACTTTCAGCCAAACATTGTCACCAACCTCAAATTCCAAGTCTCTCATTCTTTTGTTCACATAGGTTGTGGTCCTTTCATTGGCTGCCTTTAATCTCTCTTGAATTTTCTTGATTTTGGCAGTAGTCTCTTCAATAATTTCGGGACCCAACTCTAGCCTGTCTGAGGCTTCCACCCAACAGTGGGGTGTCATGCACCTTCTTCCATATAATGCTTCATAAGGTGCCATGCCAATGGTGCTTTGGTAACTATTGTTATATGAGAATTCCACCAATGGCAAGTGTTGGTCCCATTCACCTTTGAAATCCAACACACAGCTCCTGAGCATGTCTTCCAATATCTGTATCACCCTTTCAGATTGCCCATCTGTTTGAGGATGATAAGTAGTACTCAGGTGGATTTTGGTTCCTAGTGCTTTATGAAAAGCACTCCAAAACCGAGCTGTAAATCTTGGATCTCTATCAGATACAATGGAGTCTGGCACTCCATGTAGTCTCACTATCTCCTGGACATACATCTAGGCTAACTTCTCCAAGGAGTTTGTGAGTTTCATAGGTAAGAAGTGGGCACATTTGGTTAGCCTATCCTCGATGACCATTGTATCATGCCTTAATCTAGTCATAGGCAACCCAGTCAAAAAGTCCATGGTTACGTTGCCCCAGTACCCATAGGTGCTTCTAGGGTACCAGCTAAGGCTCTACCATCTAGATGTGCCACATTTGGAGACCCTTGTCTCTCTTCATGTTTGGCCACCAAAAGTGAGTCTTCTCTGTATACATTTTCTCACTTCTTGGATAGGTTTAACTTCATATGTCCTTGATCCTCGAGCTTTTCTGGCATATATATTTGCTCCTGCCTTGAACCTTTTTTCCTCTCCTCAATCCTCCATCTGACCACAATTGGATTGTCAATGAGACATAGTCTTACACTATTATGCTCATGCCATATCATAGTAGATGGCTGCTCATCAGAGGAAGTGAGTCCTGTGTAGTTCCTGCTCAAGCATCTGCTACTATATTGCCTTTGCCCTCTCATTATAACCATCTCCTTTGCCTCATGTTCAACTCTTTGTTAAGTACTTTAGGCTCTTATGGTCAGTGTAGAGAACTTCCCATCAAGTAATGCCTCATTGCTTAAGCAAAAATCACTGCTCCAGTTCTAGGTCATGGGTAGGATAATTTTGCTCATGGGGTCTCAACTGCCTTGACCCATAAGCAATGACATTTCTGTCTTGCATAAGCACACAACCTAACCCAGATCTAGATGCATCTGTATATATGATGTAGGGCTTACTTGGATCAGGAAGAATCAATACTGGAGCTTCAATCAACCTCTGCTTGAGCTCCTGGAAACTCTTTTCACACTTCTCAGTCCACTCAAATCTTTGACCCTTCTTGGTCAGATGAGTAAGAACTGAGGCAATCATGGAAAAGCCTGATACAAATCTCCTGTAGTATCCAGCTAATCCTAGGAAACTTCTGATTTCCTTCACAGTCTTTGGTCTTTCCCACTCTTGCACTGCCTTGACCTTTTCAGGGTCTGCCTTAAGGCCTTGTGCATCTATGATGTGTCCTAGGAAAGACACTTCCCTTATCCAGAATTCACACTTGGATAACTTGGCATAAAGCTGATGTTCCAACAGAGTCTTTAAGACAATCTTCAGATGATGTTCATGTTCATTTTCATCCTTGGAATACACTAGGATGTCATCAATGAACACAACCACAAATTTGTCCAGATGTGGTCTAAACACCCTATTCATCAGGTCCATGAAAGCAGCTGGGGCATTAGTCAAACCAAATGGCATGACTATGTACTCATAATGCCCATATCTGGTCCTGAATGCAGTCTTAGGAATATCTTCTTCCTTTACTCTCAATTGGAAGTATCCAGATCTCAAATCTATCTTGGAGAAGATCTTAGCTCCCTTGAGTTGATCAAATAGATCCTCAATCCTAGGGAGTGGATACTTGTTCTTGATAGTCACTGCATTAAGCTTCCTGTAGTCAATGCATAGTCTCAAAGATCCATCCTTCTTTTTCACAAAGAGAACAGGAGCTCCCCATGGTGAAACACTTGGCCTTATGAACCCTTTTTCAAGAAGTTCATCAAGTTGTTTCTTGAGCTCATTCATCTCTGTGATTGGCATTCTATAAGGAGGTATGGATATTGGACTAGCTTCTGGTTGCAGCTTGATTTCAAATTCAATCTCCCTTTGTGGAGGAATACCTGGCAGGTCTTTAGGAAAGACTTGTGGAAAGTCTCTCACTATAGGTATTCTGTCCACTTCTTCATCACAGTGCAATTCATTCAATGCATAACAATAATCATGCTCAGAAATCACAGGTATCTCATCTAATACCTCTAGCTCCATGCCATGCATTTCATACACTAATTCCTTAGAATTCACTAATGCATGCACTTCACCATCAGGCAATGTGATTTCCCTCTTAGCACAATCAATTCTTATGTTATGCATAGCAAGCCAATTCATACCCAGCACTAAATCATACTTAGGAATGTCCAACACTAGCAGATTAGTCATAACCTTAGTCTTTCCTACTACTAGCTCACAATCCTTAGCTAGGTCATTAGTGAAAAGACATTGACTACCTGCTGTTTTCACTAAGGATATCCTAGGCATGATTTCAGTAGGCAATTTCATGGCTTCAACAAATTTCCTAGCCACTATAGACACAGATGCACCAGTATCAAACAGAACACTAACAGGCATACCATTAAGGTAAATGTTACCTCTTAGTGCTCCTCCCTGCTCTGATGTCTCTGGCCTCTCCACTTGGAAGACTCTGCCAGCTCTCTGCACTGGAGGCTGAGGCACTGGAGGAACTGGCCTCTACTGTCCCTCCCTAGGTGCTCCCCCTCTAGGTCCTGCCCCAATAGGCCTTACTGGACCTTGGTCTTCTGGCCTCCTTTGAGCCTGTGGGCAGTCTTTGATCCAATGATCCATGGATCCACATCTTAGACACGCTTGGGTGTCAAAATAGCAAGGTTTCTTTCCATGAAACTTCTTGCATTTAGGGCACCTTAGGCCAGGGAACTTCCCCTTAACCTTGCCCTCACCACCAAAATGGGAACTCTTGGCAATTCCCTTGCCATGTGGTGGCTTCTTCTGCTTGCCTCCTGCCTGACTACTTTCCCCTGGTCCACTGGGAAAGTACTTAGTCTCATACTCCTCTTGCTCTACTAATAGAGCTTTCTGCACTACTTCATAGTATGTAACTGCTCCAAAAGGTCTAACAGCCTTTCTAATGTCTGACTTTAGGCCTCTGACAAATCTTTTGGCCTTCAACTCCTCTAGTCCATGATACTGAGGAGCATACCTCACCAACTGATTGAATTTGTGCTCATACTCTAGGACACTGAGGTTGTCCTGCCTTAGAGCATCAAATTCAGCTTGCTTCATATCCTTGATAGCATCACTAATGTACTGCTCCTGGAACAGCTGTGTGAACTCTAGCCAGCTCATCTCAATATCTCTTCCTGGCCTTCTGCCCTTCTGGAAAGCATACCTATCTCTGGTGTTTCTCCACCATATCTCTGCACTGCCTACCAAGTTGTAAGTAGCCAGTGACACCTTCTTGGTGGAGCTGAGTGGCATCCTCTCAAACATTTTTTCAATGAAGATTAACCACTCCTCAGCTCTCTCTGGCCCAGCTCTTCCATCAAACTGTGGAGGTCTTAGGCCTTGGAACCTCTCCAACAGTCTGACCTCATCTAGGCCTTCTAGATCCTCTGATCTATGTCTCCTGGATCTGTGAGAGTCCTCTGTATGGTGATGCTCTCTATGATCTCTCTGCCTTCTCCTGGATCTTCTCTCATGGCCATCCTCAATCTCATTCCTAGTGGAGGAATGGTCATAGACTGAGGGATTGGTCCTGGACACCTGACCAATCTCAGACCTTAGTCTTCTTCCTCTTGGATTTCTCCTATCCTCATCTTCCTCCTCAACAGTTTCATCATTTGTGTCTTTCAAGCTTCCAGAAGGAACATATTCAGATGTGTTCCTAGTATCCTCTTCTAGTTGCTGTTGTGCATCCTGAACTGGTTCTGCTGGAGCTACTTGGACTCCCTGCTGTTGTGCTTGAATCAGCCTCATTAAGTTTTCATTGATTAGAGCTAAGTTCCTCTGAAGCTCTAACCAAACCTGAGGCACTTCAGGGTTTGGTACCCCCTGTTGCCCCTGATTCCCTCTATTCTGTTCATTTCTTTGTTGCCCAGAATCAGTAGGAGGCCTTCGGGGTGGTTCCCCTCTCCTTGTGGCAACCATGTTTACTTCCTGCATTGATGATTCATCATAGAGCATATATAAAGATCATAGGTATTTCAATGGTACTTGACACTAGCAGCTGACCAAACTGAGTTCATGTATGTAGATGCATGCAATGCAATTATATGCTATGTATATGTACAACCATGCTCTGACCAAGCTCTGATACCAACTTCTATTACCCACTCTGGGGTAGTCGAATTATGGTGCCAAAATTGTGCATTTAGACTCCTAGGATTGGTAATGTTTTGTAGGCCATCAGAACACTACCCTTAGTGTGCATACCCAAGTGGCCATCTTAGGCACTATGTAAACCCATGCATATTGGTCCAACCATCACACACATATTCACATTTCATGCACACTATAGTAGCAAAGAAGGAAAACACTAGCACAAGTCTTAATCTTGGCTACCACACATTAGGCAATCTTGTTAAGTTCTAGTGACCAGCCACAGCACCTGTAACTTCCACTAATAAACTGTATCATTCTAGCCATTTACCTGTTAGTGTTGTGCCCAAAAGTCAATCATGAGATGATTTTATTTTTGCACATTGAGTCATGATATTTTATTAAGGCATTAATCCAACAATTATGTTTGTTGTTTTTGTTTCTGCGTAACTTAACAAACATAATCGTAACCATAGAATAATGATATTCTTAAACCTCCCTGGTCTAGTATTATTGTGGAGCGGGTTGCAATAATACATAACGACTAGCATATGTGGAGACTAATATGAGATATGTAGTCTACATATGGGTACAAGTTGGAGAACTTGTGTACTGGACCGACCCACCATGAGAACACTACATGGATCGTTATATGAGTGTCATAAGTGATTCTCATAGTGATCATGGTATATGTAGTCCTTCAACCTAAGATCATCAAGGTTCCCTACATGTGAGTCACATACTTTGATACTTTCCTTTGTTGCTCGTAACTGAGTGAACTTGAAGGAGGTCATTGGGTATGTCACATATCATGCGCAGGGATTTGTATGATCAAGATGGGATTTGTCCCTCCTATGTAACAGGAGTGATATCTTCGGGGCCCTTGATATAGTGAGACTTAGAAAATGCATGGCCATGCTCGGATGAGTTGATATATGATATCAATGTCATCAGTTTAAGTTGGTCTACTCGGTAATCAAGAAACCAAAGATCGGGCTATACGAGAGTGACACATTCCATGTCTCATGCTTAGTCTTGATATCTTGGACAAAGGGACAATGGCATATATCGGTGATGATCATAAAGGTTTAGTCGATTCACCGACATTCTTGTCACTTGGGTAGCAATGATGTGTTGCTAGACACCGCTCATTGCTTATGATCATAAATGTGATTTATGATCATTGCCAACATGGCAAGAGCCTATTGGGTCACACACATAAAGCTATTTGGATCATTAGAGTGCATGGGCTAATTATTTGGGTTATGGTTTCACTTTAATTTCGTATTAATAATGGGCCCAAGAGTTGAGCCATTATTAAGCCCGAAATTAAATCCTAATTGGATTAGGGATTTGAAACCCATTAGGCCTGGAAGTTGAGTCTCACTATAAATATAACTTTTAAGTGAGAAATTCACAGGTCTCCTTGCCCTAGCCTCCAAAAAGGACAGCCACACTCTTCTCTTCCAATTCCTTGGAGGATGCAAGCTAGCACTGCGAGCGCAAGAGAAATGCATTTACCGGGACATGGTGGAAGTGTGGTGATCCCGAGAGGCTCGTGTGGATACCATAGAGAGCCTGAACATGTCAACTGTTCAGGTTTTGTGATTCGACTCTACAGTTGAGTGAGAGATCTCAACCAAAAATTAGGTATGAAAATTTTCGAACACCCGGTTTACCCCGTTTCACTTGGATCCTGGAGGGTTTCGGTTAAATTCCGCTGCGCTGTTTGGCTCCCGAAACCCATCATTACCCCCTGTTTTATTTCCTGCATTATCAAGTAGAGACTTAGGGAAAACCCAGAAATTTTGTTTGACATCAATAGCCCATCTATGGACCAAGTTATGAATTTTTTAAGTTGGTTACAAAATTCTTACCAAATGAACAGCAACTTAGCCAACTTTGAAATGTCATATCTTTGGCTACAAGACTCTAAATTCGGAAATTTCAAATTCCACTTCAACCTATAGATGTTCTCTATATGTGGTCAAAATTTGATACAAATATTCCATCTAGACAGGGAGATATAGAACTTTATGTCCAGAGTGTAAATTCTGGTCACTTTATGACTATTTTCGCCATACAAAATTTCATAAGTGTGCAAACAATTCATTCACAAGGGGAAAACCATCCAAATATATCTCACATATGTCCATTACACATGGGAATTACATTACCTTGATTTTAACAACTTCATGTGGCCAAAACTGAATTTACAAGTAAGCAGCCCATTATTCACACTTAAGCAGCTTTGCACCACATCACTTACATAGGCAAAACATTACTCAAATGTTTGCATACTTGTCTCATTCTACATACAATACATGTACATGCATAGATGCACTACAATATGATATTAACTCAGCTAAATACACACCCTAGGTTACAGGAGTGCCTGAGACACAATGGACTCCAGAAATAGGATGCTAGACAGCTGCTGCTCAACACAATAAGTAGCATCACCAAAAATACCAAACGTGCTCCTAAAATCACCAAAATTTCCAGATCATAGGTAGACACATTTAAGTTCATGTACCTGGAATTTTAGATCAAAAATCAAAAGAAAAAGGTCAGTTTGAATGTGATCTTTCTGCTGGACCTGAAATGACAAAATTAAGGGGAGTAAGTTTCATTGAGAAACTTAGTAAGGGTAACACTTGGATTCAGTAGGCAATGTGACCCTCATGAAAACCTGAATCCAAAGATAGTAAAACACAAAAAACACAATGCATATATATAAGATAGAGCAACCAAATGCAGCAGCCATTGACAACCAACAAACACCTGAAATGCAACAGCAACAATAACCATAGATTAGTCCATAAAACATGCAATAAACATAAATAAACCACTATAGCAGCCCTCCTCAAGCTAATGATTGGTCTTAGAAGGATTTTAATAGTAGTTAGTACTAACTTTGGGCTCTAGAAACCCTCACTTTCCTGCCATCATTGTGCACTTCACACAAGGTCACAAAACCTACAACAAGTGCACTCCCCTCACTAAGCTTGGTTCATCAAGCTCATGGCTCTCTTCCAAGCTTAGCGCTAGCTCCATGGTTGCTTGAAAATATAGAAAACAACCCATGAGAGCAAGAGAACCCTTACCTTGATCGGTATGCTAAAATTGGAGCTTGATCCTAGGTGCACTCAAGCAATAGCACGAAATAGCTTCTAATTGTGCTTCCTTGACTTCAATTACAAGTAGTTTTGTGTGTGAAGGTATGGTGGCTATGGAGAAAGTGTGGAGGAGAGGGCTGGCTTCTTTTTTGCTGGTGGAGGCCAAAATTTGGGAGATAAGGACCAAGAATGGACACTTATATGGTCTTAAGTGCACAAAACACACTTAACAAGGCTAACCAAGCTTTATGTCATTTTCCTTGCTACAAGACCATGGTTTCTTTACCTTAATCTCTTGGCCCACATTTGACCTCTTTATCCCATGCCACAGCAGCCCTCCTTATGTGGGATAATCCTGCAAAACTTCCATTTGACTTAAGTTATAGGCATGGACAACCAAAGGCACACAATAGGACACTTAAGTCCTTAAAACCTTTTTGTGTTTTCCTTTGTCCATACTTGTCTTGTATAAGCAATTTGGCCCTCCAATAGCACTTCTATACCATTCATATCCTCCCATAACTCTCCAAATCTCTTTTGTGAAAATTTTACAATTGAGTACCCAAATTTCCAAAATCTTACAAAAAAAATCCATAGGTTGCTTGACAAACAAGCAATCCTTAAGGATTTTCTTGAGGACCAAGTTACGAACTTGGAACACTTTTAAGGAGGTGTTGATCATGCCTTTTACCCTCCACACTTCTATCACTACAGTGAGAATTACACAATATAATGGTTTTTAGCCATTATGACACTTGTAATTCCCCCATTTTTGTGGGGGTGGTAACACACCCACACCCTAAACCTTTTTAAGAGGCTTGAGATAAAGCAGTTATTCTTAATTGCCCGATCATTTTTTATCACTTGGTTGGCTTTTCATGATGTAAATTAGACTTGGACTCCCACGATTCGTGCACCAACTTTTAATTAC
Source organism: Aquilaria sinensis (assembly GCA_005392925.1). NCBI lineage: Eukaryota > Viridiplantae > Streptophyta > Magnoliopsida > Malvales > Thymelaeaceae > Aquilaria > Aquilaria sinensis. The sequence continues at coordinate 44,641 of SMDT01000395.1, forward strand.
TTTGGTGGGAGTCTTAAGCCTTTGAAGATCTAAAAGGTTTTACTTAATTTACCCAATTTTTTGAATTTCAACCAGTTGAAATTACTAGATGAGCTAGGTGTCCTATGTCTATGTCTTGTGTCCTTAGAAGGCTTATTGGGGACCTACTTAGTCCGTCAAACAAAACATACATGAACACTTGCATGAATACGACCTAGATCATTTGACTACATACCATGAATGCCTAGCTTGTTACACAAAGTGCCCTAAGGCTTTCCTAAGCCCAAAATACAAGCAAGGCACAAAACATGTTTTACTCTAATTGGCATTTCCATAAGTCACATACAAATATTTACATGCCAGAATTTGCCAAAAAGGGACTACATGGCCTAAAGTTATGTACAATAGAAGTTTGGTCCACTAAGTGTCATGCATAGTACATAACTAGGCTCGAACTGTCTCTAAGCCCACGGTCACTTTGACCTCCAATTTGACTTCATACTTAGGCCATAGTTGCCTTATTATTCTTTTAGCTTTAAGCCATATCGAGATGGATCCAAACATAGCATGTCCCACAGCAGCCATTAGGGCCTACATACATAACAACACAACCCAACCATTGGTTCATTCTTATGAACTTTGCACGCTTCCTTTTCGTAAGCCATTAATTCATAGCATACGTCTCTATATATAAACCTTTTCTAAAGGTTCCTTAGCCCTTAAATCTTGCACTTCTTGACCTGAAATAAGAAAAATAGGGTGTGAGTGCATAGGTACTTAGTAAGAACCCAAATACTGCACCTAGTACCTTCACAATGTTGATAACATTGCTATACATATAAACCTCCAATTTTTGTTTAATAACCTACATTCAAATACATAAAAAACACAAAAATTAGTATATAAAAAATATAAAAGATACATATATATTCAAATCACGGGTTAGCATATGCATATAAACGAAGAACCACACAAACACACACACCACAAACACACTATTCCCTTCACATAGCAAGCACGATTTTCTATCAATTTCTTCATGTGATCACTTTGATTAGGCTCAATTAATGTAGAAATATAGGTGATTAATCAAGCTTGACCAAACTTGAACAAAAACCTTACACTTTCTAAAACCAAACTAGCTAGCTTACCATAGTGCTTAATGCACACATAGCCCATTACATAGCCTTTAGGTTCCTCTGGCCGTTAGCCATCCCTTAGGGTAGCTTTTCCCTTTCAAAATATAGTAAAAGAAGCTTCATATGGGTCCTCACCTATGGTTGAAATGGAATCATGGAAGCTTGATCATAGGTACACTTAAAGTGCATCTGAGAGCTTCTTGGTGTACTTTAAGGTGTTCCCATAGGTTCCTTGTGTTTTCCACATTCACTTAGCCCACATTGTAGCCCTTATTCTCCACTAAATGATAATCATCAATCTCATGTAATCCCACTCATGACATTAGTCTTTAAAGCCATAAAACCACAAGATTACACACAAAGGTGCACTTAAGGGTCCTCTAGTACACCCTAGAGTTCCCTTGTCATTTCTCATGTGTTCTTCACATTTATTGGGTTTATGTGGCTACCCTTACTTGTATCATAACCTTAGGCATTGAGCTCACACAATTCTCCTTAGTGTTTTAGACTTTAATGCCCTTAAGCTCACATGAATACACACAAGGGTATGCTTAGAGGCTCCTTTGTGGCCCTCCTTGGTTTTTCTCTTAATATTCTCAAGTTCTTTGAAATATTTCCTCAAAATATGAGTGTTCCTTTAAAGACCTATCATGGTTACATTTTTGTCACTATTGGCTTAGGAATATAGCTATTTTCTTATCTCAAGTTCCCCAAAAGTGCCATTCAAGTGTCTTATAGGTTTCTTTCCTAATGTCTCATAACTTCCATTGCCTATTCATATCTTTGATGGCCATCACACTCATATAAGAGTCACAACCCATGGCCTATAAAAGTTACAGCCATGATAGTGACACTGACTCTGAAGAGTGCCAAGGCAAGGATGGGAAGGAATAGACTTAGTAATCTTTGTGTCTTTTGCACTCCTGCCCTTTGGGCTTTTTAATGAAAAACTTCTTGCTTCATTCTTATTAGAGCCCCAAAATAATTTCTCCTTCAGCTACTTATGTGAATTCACTTTCTTCAAAGGAAATTCAAGTGGCACTTGTTAGTTAGAAATGCACCTTACTATTTTGAGAAACTAGATTCAGCCAATTCTAACACACACCACCACTTGCCTTGTCACCATCTTCAGGAAAAAAGTTTCATCAAATCACTTATTCACCATCTTATGAAAGTGTTTAATAACATAAAAAAATTACCACTTTAGGCAAATTGTCTAACAAATAGAATCTTTGGTGAAACATATATTACATTCACTACCTTCGACATATTAACCATCTTTGAAAAAATATTTTCTAAATGGGAAAATGCAATTTATTCACCACCTTTGGTTAAGCGGTTTAAAATTTCTCCATCTTTGGCAAATTTGGAGTAAAACAAAAATTTTCCTAAGTGTTTTGAGAATAATTCTTAGCATTCATATAACTTCTTCGGAGAGTTTGTAGTTGTAAAGTACATGTTTAATTTCAAAAAATGTTCTCTAACAAATTTAGAGGATTTCTTCTAAGTAGAATGCTCTTTTGAAAATTTCTAAGTCCTTAGAAAATTTCTATGTGTAGAATTTTTCAAAGAATCTGAATGCCAAGTATTTTTTAATTCCTGTCCTTCAGCATTTATGAGTTTTGAAACTCCTACCCAGACTTCTTCCGAGACCAAATAAGATCCTTCCTAATTGCCCAAAAGTACCCCATGATAAGGTTTTTGGGCTTCTAATTTGGCCTTACGGAGAATGAGATCTTCTACTCTGATCCTCTAAGGTTTGACTTTTGAGTTTGTGGTGATGGTGACTCATTGTTGGAAAGCTTTTCTCTTGAGTTTGGCCATCTCCCTTAGCTCATCGATCATATCAAGCTTTTGCCCTTAAGCCAAAGTTGTTCCCTTCTTGGTTGAACACTTGTATCCTTATGGAAGGCTTTATAATTTCAATAGGGATTAGTGGCTCTGTTCCAAATACGAGTGAAAAAAGGGTTTCCCTAGCAGCCCTTCTAGGGGTTGTTTAGTAACTCTATAGTACGTAGGTAGTTCACCAAGTCACTTGCCCTTGGCTTTACCAAGTCTCTTCTTCAGGCCATCTTTTAGGGTACTATTAGACACATCTACTTATTCAGTGCTTTGTAGATGAGCAACTAGAGCAAAGTGCAATTTCATCCCGAGGTTGGTGGCAAAATCCTACAACCGTTTGCCAATGAATTAGTAACCATTGTTAGCTATGATCACCCTCGAACAACCAAACCTACATACGATAATTTTCCAAACCAAAATTTGAATTTCTCTGGCCAAAAATGTTAAAAAAGGTTATACTTCTATCCACTTTGAGAATTAATCTATTGCAATGATACAGAACTTGATGCCACCTTGAGCCGTCAAGAGAGAGCCAATAAGGTCAATTCCCCATACGGTGAAGGGTCATGGGTAGTTTGCCAAAGTTACTATCTCTGAAGGTGCTCTTTCAACTAGTGCATGTCATTGACACTTGGGCCATCGTTAATGAATTGTTGAGCATCGTTGCTTGTGGTTGGGCAAAAGTATCCTTGCCGAAGTAATACTTCGGCCAAAGTGTCTGTCCCAACGTGTGATCCACATATCCCCTCATGGACTCCTTTCAATACCACTTCAATGTCCTATTTATCAATGCATCTTTGTAAGGTACTGGAATACCCTTGTCTGCACAATTCTTCTCCGATCAGGAAGCATCTTACTGACCATCTTCGGACCTTCGCCACTTCCTAAAGGTCTATGGGTAAGGAGTAGTTTGTCAAATATTCCCTTATGGGATCTTTCCATCCTTTTTTTGAGGCTGTTACTGTCAGGACAGCTATACTCGGTGTGGGAAGTACTTCGGTCGATTGCTTGATTTTTTCCAATATGTCTGCTTCCATGTTCTTATTCTATGGTATCTTTCTCTATCTACACCTTATGAAAAGTGTAAATTAGTTCTTGGATGAAGTCATGATACTTTGCCAATTTTGGATCTTTGACCTCGTATTCTCCTATTAGTTGCCAAACTACTAACTGGGAGTCACTGTATGCTTTCATAGCTTTTATGCCGACTTTCTTTGACAATTGTAGTCCTACTATAAGAGCTTCATATTTGGCCACGTTGTTGGTAACTTTGAATCTGAATTTGATAGCCTTCAACGCTTCCATACATCAGGACCTAGTAGTATAATGTTGGTGCCTCAGTGCCCTGATTCGGAGGAACCATCTACAATGAGTATCCATTAGGGCTCTTCATCTTCAGGACTTTCTAGGATCCCTTTGCTTTTTGGGAGTTCAGGACTGAAATAAGCTAAGGCTTAAGCCTTAATATCTCTTCTTTCTTCATAGAGGATGTCATATTTGCCAAGCTCAATGCACCAGTTCAACAATCATCCTGAATGATCTAGCCTTTTCATAACATCATGCAGAGGCAAGTTATTTCTCACCGCAAAGGAGTGCCCTTGGAAGTAAGGCCGAAGTCTTCCACTTCCCATGACTAAGGCATAACTGCTTTTTGCAATACCATGTATCTAATTCTCCTCCCACTACTTGTTGATAGCTGAAGGGCCACTGCCCACAAAGACCTCCTAAATGGCTAACCGAACACCACCCTCGGAGGATTCGTAACACCTACTTCCAGAGGATTCTCTGGTCTACCCTTGGAAAATATATGTGACCAACTCCGGGAAAAATGTGTCCCCTCCACCTTCAGAGGGCACACTACCAACCTCGAAAGCATAGGTCCTTCACCCTTGATAAAGGAAAATGCCTACTAAAAATGGTACTCCCATCCAAAGAGCATTATCTGGTAGCCCTTAAGGAAAATCCCTGCCCGAAAGGGTCTCACATCCACGACGAGGTCTTATGGAAAAAAAATATATAGTTAAGGAACCTTTGACAAACAAGCCTTGCACATGCCCCTACGCTCTTGCCAGAACTGCCTACTGCGAGCTGGAGATACTTGCCTCTGATGGTATGGACCAGATCTAGCCAAACATGTGTTATAATCTGTATAGTCTGTGAAAAATGGCCTCCTCCTTCCACCCTCCTATAAATACTTGGTAGGCTCCTTGGTAAGGACATGGGACTCTCTCCTTCATACTCTCTGCTCTTAAACAACTTCTCTGCCGTCTACTGACTTAGGCGTCAGTGGCTCCTCCCCCGCAAACACACTCCGAGTTCGGGGAGCTCCGAACCTGCTTTCTTCAAGATCTTGCAGATACCTTCTCATAGGAAGTCTCTCTTAAGCCCAGCATGTCATACAATGAAGATGTCATTGGGCATCATTTGGTGCCATTTTTGGGAACTCTTTCTCAAGTAACAATTGTTGAGACTATACATTCAAAGGATAAGGGACTCCCGAGGTCCCAGTACGCGCCGGGAACTCAAGCAGTGGCTAAAAAGCTTATGGCGGAGAGTTCCTTATTAGAGGACAAGTGTCCTCTAACAGTCACAATTGGTTTCCTCTACGATTTTCAGTGCTCTATCATGGCTGGAATGACACAACAACTGGACCAAAGGTGGTCAACAGAACCTCCAAAATGTAGTGCACCTCCAAAAGTCACAAGTCACCTCGTTGGAGCTCTGGAAGCAAGGGTTTTCACGATGAGTGGTTGCCGAAGAACATAAGGTCTCGATGACATCACACTATAGGAACTGGGTCGAAAAGGCCCAGAACCTCCCACTAGTGAAGTTTATCCTTAGATGAGAAGTCCCTATCTCCGTGCCAAAGAAGTTATTCACTGAAAATAAGACGTCATTCTCCATTGCCTGTGGCTTCCAGGCAACGAGGAAAGGACAGTACTACCATCCTGATGGAGAAAATCCTGGAGAGGTTGGAAATGGTGGAAAAATAATTATCTCGAAAGCCTGTTTGGTGAAGGTTGTCGAAGACCTTCATTAGAAAGGAGTCCCCTTTCATCCACACGATAGTAAAGGCACCAATTCCTAGCAACTTCCGAGTACCACGTCTGCAGAGATATGATGGGCCCAGTGATCCACAGGGCCACTTGATGAAATATAGGAGGAGCATGTTACTGCATGGTGCCAATGATGCCAGCCTCTGCAAATGTTTCAAGATCACCTTGTCAGGGCTGACAACTGCGTTGTACAACTCCCTGGCCCTCGGAACCATAATGGGTTTCCAATAGTTCATTGGAAGTAAGCCGATGGTGAAGATGCCATCCAAATGTTTGATATAGCCCAAAAAAATGGGGAGACCATTCGGGAAAACATCGAGAGATTTAACAGAGAGGCACTAAATATTCTTAACTTTTTCCCCACGATCCGAATCCTCGCTATGACTATAGGCCTAAGGAGGGACTCGTAGCTCTTCTACAAGTTCTCCAAGGATCCCTCTGAAACCTTCGGGGTGTTTTACCGAAGCGCCAAACAACACATGGCAGTCGAAGAACTAAAGATGGGTTGCCCCGAAGTTTGAGTATAGTCACTTCAAGGGTCAAAGTCACCAACCTCGGTATTCCACCGAGGGAAGGGGCAGACCTCAGAAAGCAAGGGGGAAGAGGCCTGTGTCATTTTCTCACCTAAACACTACAAGAAAAAACATCCTTCTGGCCTTGGAAAGGCAAGGAACAGCAATCCAATGTCTGAAGGCCATGACCTTGGACAACAAGAAGAACATGAAGAAATTTTGTCAATTTCATTGGGACCACGGGCACGATACTGAGGATTGCTTCCAGGTGAGAAAGTATATTGAATCTTTGATCAAGCAAGGGCAACTTCAATACTACTTGCGGATGTGGTCGCCCAAAGCCCGAGAAAGATAGAAAGAAGATAGAAATGAGAGGATGAGGATTATGATTCTGACCGACATGGGTCAAACGTCGAGATTTTGTTCTCCCATTTGTTGGCAAACTTGGGTATCTTCAAGGGTGATCTTAAACTCATTACCTCACTTACCTTTGGTGTTGGTCCCTTGAAACTCCCAGTACTCAGGTGGATTGATCTGCCCCTGATGCTCAAGGGTAGGCAGTACAAACCATGGAAGAACTCTTTGCTTCTACTATGACAACATTTGTTACCACCTCACAAAAACGGGATAATTACAACTATATCATAATGGCTAAAAACCATTATATTCTGTAATTCTCACCAAAGTGATTGAAGTGCGGGGGGTAAAAGGCATGACAAACACCTCCTTAAAAGTGTTCCAAATTAGTAACTTGGCCCCCAGGAAAAGGCTTAAGGATTGCTTGTTTGTTAAGCAACCTATGGACCTTTTTGTCAAATTTTGGAAATTTGGGTACTCAATTGAAAAACTTTCAGAAAAGAGATTTGGAGAGTTATGGGAATGATATGAATGATATAAAGGTGCTATTGGAGGACCAAATTGCTTATAGAAGACAAGTATGGACAAAGGAAAACATAAAAAGGCTTTAAGGACTTAAGTGTCCAATTGTGTGCCTTTGCTTGTCCATGCTTATGACTTAAGTCAAATGCAAGTTTTGCAGCATTATCCCACATATGGAGGGGCTGCTATGGCATGGGATAAGGAAGTCAAATGTGGGCCAAGAGATAAATCTTAGTTAAGCATGTTAAGTGTGTTTAGTGCACTTAAAACCATATAAGTGTCCATTCTTGTCATTGTCTCCCAAATTTTGACCTCCACTAGCAAAAAGAAGGCCAGCCCTCTCCTCCACACTTCCTCCATATCCACCATACCTTCAAACTAAAAAATACTTGCAATTGAAGTCAAGGAATCACAATTGGAAGCTATTCGGTGTTATTGCTTGAGAGCACCGAGGATAAAGCTTCAATTCCAGCATACCCATCAAGGTAAGGGTTCTGTTGCTCACATGGATTGTTTTCTATATTTTCAAGCAACCATGGAGCTAGGGTTAAGCTTCGAAGAGAGCCGTCAGCATGATGAACCAAGCTTAGTTAGGGGAGTGCACTTACTGAAGGTTTTGTGACCTATTATGAAGCGTACAAAGATGGTAGTGAAATGTGGGTTTCCAAAGCCCAAAGTTAGTACTAAATAGTATTAAAATCCTTTTGAGGCCAAGCATTCTCTAATGAGGGCTGCCATAGTGATTTGGTTATGTTTATTATGTGTTTTATCGACTAAGCTATCGTATATGTTGGAGAGTTATGGGAAGGATATGAATGGTATGAAGGTGCTATTGGAGGACCAAATTGCTTGTAGAAGACAAGTATGGACAAAGGAAAACATAAAAAGGCATTAACAACTTACATGTGTTAGTGTTGCGCCCAAAAGCCAATCATGAGATGATTGTATTTTTGCACATTTATGTATAATTGTAACCCTAGAATAATGATATTCTTAAAAGTCCCTGGTCTAGTATTATTGTGGAGCAGGTTGCAATAATACATAACGACTAGCATATGTGGAGACTAATATGAGATATGTAGTCTACATATGGGTACAAGTTGGAGAACTTGTGTACTGGACCGACCCACCATGAGAACACTACATGGATCGTTATATGAGTGTCATAAGTGATTCCCATAGTGATTAGGGTATATGTAGTCCTTCGACCTAAGATCATCAAGGTTCCCTACATGTGAGTCACATACTTTGATACTTTCCTTTGTTGCTCGTAACTGAGTGAACTTGAAGGAGGTCATTGGGTATGTCACATATCATGCAGAGGGATTTGTATGATCAAGATGGGATTTTTCCCTCCTATGTAACGGGAGCGATATCTTCGGGCCCCTTGGTAGAGTGAGACTTAGAAAATGCATGGCCATGCTCGGATGAGTTGTTATGCGATATCAATGTCATCAGTTTAAGTTAGTCTACTCGAAAATCAAGAAACCAAAGATTGGGTTATACGAGAGTGACACATTCCATGTCTCGTGCTTAGTCTTGATATCTTGGACAAAGGGACAATGGCATATATCGGTGATGATCATAAAGGTATAGTCGAATCATCGACAATCTTGTCACTTAGGTAGCAATGATGTGTTGCTAGACACCGCTCATTGCTTATGATCATAAATGTGATTTATGATCATTGCCAACGTGATAAGAGCCTATTGGGTCGCACACATAGAGCAATTTGGATCATTAGAGTGCATGGGCTAATTATTTGGGTTATGGTTTCACTTTAATTTCGTATTAATAATGGGCCCAAGAGTTGAGCCATTATTAAGCCCGAAATTAAATCCTAATTGGATTAGGGCTTTGAAACCCATTAGGCCTGGAAGTTGAGTCTCACTATAAATACAACTTTTAAGTGAGAAATTCGCAGGTCTCCTTGCCCTAGCCTCCAAAAAGGACAGCCGCACTCTTCTCTTGCAATTCCTTGGAGGACACAAGCTAGCACTGCGAGCGCAAGAGAAACGCATCTACCGGGACGTGGTGGAAGCGTGGTGATCCCGAGAGGCTCGTGTGGATACCATAGAGAGCCTGAACACATCAACTATTCAGGTTTTGTGATTCGACTCTACAGTTGAGTGAGAGATCTCAATCGAAAATTAGGTATGAAAATTTTCGAACACCCGGTTTACCCCGTTTCACTTGGATCCTGGAGGGTTTCGGTTAAATTCCGCTGCGCTGTTTGGCTCCTGAAACCCAACAACATGTCCTATTGTCTGCCTTTGTTTGTCCATGCTTATGACTTATGTCAAGTGGAAGTTTTGTAGCATTATCCCACATATGGAGAGGCTATTATGGCCTGGGATAAAGAAGTCAAATGTGGGCCAAGAGATAAATCTTCGTTAAGCTTGTTAAGTGTGTTTAGTGCACTTAAGACCATATAAGTGTCCATTCTTGTCCTTATCTCCCAAATTTTGAGCTCCACCAGGAAAAAGGAAGCTAGACCTCTCCTCTACATTTCCTCCATAGCCACCATACCTTCAAACTCAAAACTACTTGCAATTGAAGTCAAGGAATCACAATTGGAAGCTATTTGGTGTTATTGCTTGAGAGCACCTAGGATAAAGCTTCAATTCCAGCATACCCATCAAGGTAAGGGTTCTCTTGCTCCCATGGATTGTTTTCTATATTTTCAAGCAACCATGGATCTAGGGTTCAGCTTGGAAGAAAGCCGTGAGCTTGATGAACCAAGCTTAGTTAGGGGAGTGCACTTACTAAAGGTTTTGTGACCTAGTATGAAGCACAGAAAGATGGTAGTGAAATGAGGGTTTCTAAAGCCCAAAGTTAGTACTAACTAGTATTAATATCCTTTTGAGACCAAGAGTTAGCCTAAGGAGGGTTGCCATAGTGATTTGGTTATGTTTATTATGTGTTTTATCGACTAAGCTATGGTATATGTTGCTGCCACATTTCATGTGTTTGTTGGTTGTGAATGGCTGCTGCATTTGGTTGTTATATCTTCTATTTATGCATTCTAGTTTTTGTGTTTCATTGTGTTTGGATACAGGTTTTAATGATGGTTACACTGCCTATTAAATCCAAGTGCTACCGTTACTAGGTTTCTCAATGAAACTTACTCTCCTTAATTCTATCATTTTAGATCTAGCTGAAAGATCACCTTCAAGCTAACCTTTTTGGTTTGATTTTTGTCTTTAATTTTTAGGTAGTTGAACTTCCATATGTCTAGTTTTTATCTAGAAATTTTAGTGATTTTAGGAGCACATTTTGTATTTTTAGTGATGGTACTTATTGTGTTGTGCACCAGCTGTCCAGCATCTTGTTCTGGAGTCCATTGTGTCTCAGGCAGTCTTGTAACCTAGGGTGCATATTTAGTTGAGTTAAGACCATTTTTTTGTGCATGTATGCATTTACATGTATTGTATGTAAAATCAAGCAAGTATGTGAACATTTGAGTAATGTTTTGGCTATGTAAGTGATGTGGTGCAAAGCTGCCTAAGTGTGAATGATGGGCTGCTTACTTGTAAATTCTATTTTAGCCACATATGGTTGTTAAATGAAAGTGCATGTATTTCCTATGTGTAATGGACATATATGGGGTAGCCTTTAAGGTCTTTCCCTTTGTGAATGAAGTGTTTGTACACTTATGAAATTGTATATGGGCAAAGTGGTCATAAAGTGACCAGAATTTTGACTCTTCACTTAAACTTCTATCTCTCCCTCTGTGGAAAGAACCTTTGTATGAAATTTTGACCACAACTAGAGAACAACTAGAGGTTGATTTGGGATTTTGAATTTCTAAATTTGGATCACTGTAGCTGAACATACGATGTTGTAAAGTTGGCTAAGTTATTGTTCATTTGGTCATAATTTTGTAACCAACTTAAAAAATCCATAACATGGTCCATAGGTGGGCTATTGATGTAAAATAAAATTCCTTGGATTTGATGTAAGCCTCTACTTGATAATGGAAGAAATAAAATAGAGGGCTACATGGCTAGAATGATGTAGTTTATCAGTGGAAGTTACAGGTACTGTGGCTAGTGACTATAAGTTAACAAGATTGCCAAATGTGTGGTAGCTAAGATTAAGACTTGTACTAGTGTTTTCCTTCTTTGCTGCCATGGTGTGCATGGAATGTGAATATATGTGTGATGGTTGGACTAATATGCATGTGTTTACATAGTGCGCAAGAGGTCCACTTGGCTATGCACACTAAGGGTAGTGTTCTAATGGCCTACAGAACATTACCAATCCTACGAGTGTAAATGCATAATTTAGGCACCATAATTGGACTACCCCAAAGTGGGTAACAAGGTTATCATCATAGGTGTCCCATCTTCATACAATGCCACCCTCAAAAGCCAAACACAGCGTAATTTTCACATTCTCCTAGATGTGAAATACCGAACTGTCACATTCAGCATGAAGGAGGGTAACGGAGAAATACTCATCGATCAAGCTGAAGTGAGAATTTTTTTTTTCAAAACAAGATAGAGCCTAGTGACAGTTCACATTCAGACTTCAGCATAGAAGAGCGTATGTGGCAAAGATGAGATTTAGAGTAAAAAAAGTGATCTTGAAAAAATAGAAATAGAGGATGTCAAACTTGTCCCTGGCCGAAGTACCCGAGTGGGGAAAAAATTGGCCAAAGGTGACAAAGAAAAGCCTGTATCCCTTCTATTAATGAACAAAGATCAATTTGCTTACTCTCCGAAGGATATTCCTAGAGTAGACCGGGGTATAATTCAGCACTGCCTTAATGTATGCCCCGAGGTTAAGCCTATTCGGTAGAAAAAGCATAGCCTCTTAGCATATATGAACAATTTCATCAAAACCAAGGTCCAACGACTAATGGAGACAGGCATAATATGGGAAGTCAAGTACCCTGACTAGCTTAGCAACATTGTTTTATCCATAAAGAAAGAGAGTGATAAACTTCAAATGCCCATTGACTTTTAGAATATTAATGATGCTTGTCCAAAGGACTCGTATCCTTTGTCATAAATAGGCAAATTGGTAGACTCCATTGCCAAATACAGTCTACTTAGCTTCATTGATGGTTTTAGCAGATACAACCAAATTCAGATGGATCTAGAATGATGCCCGTTGGCATCCTCGTTGTGTGACATAGTCGCCTAAAGTGGGGACTTCCGGTATGAAGGCGTCTGGATGAGAGACTTCCAATATGAGGGTGGCTGCAAGACTAAAAAGGATGAGGGTTAGAGACTCCTCGGAATATGTTTCCGGGGGAAGAGCCTCTGTCGCCCAAGCTAGTATTTGGAGAATAAGGAGTAGGAAGTGGAGAGTAGAAAGTAGAGAGTCTCTTGTCCTTAGCAAGGTCGTTCCTAAGTATTTATGGGAGGGCGTAGGGGGGTGGCCGTTTGACACAGCCCGCTCAGATGATCACATGTGCATGGTCATATGCGGTCTGTACCTTCGGAGATAGGTATCTCCAGCTGGCCGTCGGCCATTCTAGCCAAAGGTTAAGGCTGTGTGGGAGGTCCTTGTGCCAGGGGCATGTCCGAGGTCTCTGTGTCAGAGGCTCCCCAACCATTTTTATCGTACCTTCATGAGACCCCTTCGGCTCGATATAATGACCGAGGGCTACTGGGGGAAGCCCTTCGGCAGAGTGGGGCACCCTTGGTATACGTTATTCCTCACCGAGGATGGTGGTATCCTTTTCCAAACTTGGTGGGTTCACCATTCCGAGGGTGGTAGTGCACAACCTTTCCGAGGTTAGTCCCGTTATTCCCTGAGGGCGGTGGTGGGCCACCGAGGTTGGGCCTTGGTACCATTGAGGGTGTTTCCTGACTAGTTGGTCAGGTGATCAAGGATGGTGCGTGTTGCGTTTCAGGAGCCAAACAGTGCAGCAAAATTTAATCAAAACCTTCCAAGATCCAAATGAAATGGGGTAAACCGCGTGTTCAAAAATTTTCATACCTAATTTTCGGTTGAGATCTCTCACTCAACTGTTGAGTCAAATAAAAAAACCTAAACAGTTGATGTGTTCAAGCTCTCTATGGTATCCACACAAGCCTCTCAGGATCACCACGCTTCCACCATGTCCCGGCAGATGCATTTTTCTTGCGCTCATAGTGCTAGCTTGTGTCCTCCAAGGAATTGCAATAGAAGAGTCCGGCTGCCTTTTTGGGAGGCTAGGGTAATAAGCAATGAGTTTCTCACTAAAAATTGCATTTATAGTGAGACTCAACTTTTAGGCCTAATGGGTTTCAAATCCCTAATCCAATTAGGCTTCAATTTCAGGCTTAATAATGGCTCAACTTTTGGGCCCATTATTAATACGAAATTATTGTAAAACCATAACACAAATAATTAGACCATGCACTCTAATGATCCAAGTAGCTATATGTGTGAGACCAAAAGGCTCTTACCATGTTGGCAATGATCATAAATCACATTTATGATCATAAGCAATGAGCGGTGTCTAGCAACACATCATTGCTACCCAAGTGACAAGATTGTTGGTGATTCGACTAAACCTTTATGATCATCATCGATATATGCCATTGTCCCTTTGTCCAAGATATCAAGACCAAGCACGAGACATGGAATGTACCACTCTCATATAGCCCAATGTTTGGTTTCTTGATTACCGAGTAGACCAACTTAAACTGATGACATTGATATCGTATATCAACTCATCCGAGCATGGCCATGCATTATCTAAGTCTCACTCTATCAAGGGGCCCGAAGATATGACTTCCGTTACATAGGAGGGACAAATCCCATCTTGATCATACAAATCCCTCTGCATGATATGTGACATGCCCAATGACCTCTTTCAAGTTCACTCAGTTATGAGCAACAAAGGAAAGTATCAACGTATGTGACTTACATGTAGGGAACCTTGATGATCTTAGGTCGAAGGACTACATATACCATGATCACTATGAGAATCACTTATGACACTCATATAACGATCCATGTAATGTTCTCATAGTGGGTCGGTCTAGTAACAAGTTCTCCAACTTGTACCCATATGTAGAGTGCATATCTCATATTAGTCTCCATATATGCCAGTCGTTATGTATCATTGAAACCCGTTCCACAATAATACTAGACTGGGGACATTTAAGAATATCATTATTCTAGGGTTACAATTATATTTATTACGTTACACAAAAAAAACAACAAACATAATTGCTGGATTAATGGCTTAATAAAATATCATGATTCATTGTGCAAAAATACAATCATCTCATGATTGGCTTTTGGGCACAACACTAACAGTGCAGGGCACCTTTTTCCCAAGATTGGTTACTCAAACTTCCCGAGGGTGGTGCTTGTCTTCCCCAAGGGTGGTGCTCATCAGACTAAACATGGGAATTCTAGGTGTAATAGCCCTTTGGCTATCACATGCCCCCCTCGGACAGCCGAAGTTGTGTCTTCGGTGGGTTGAGCCTTTGCGAGCACATCGTGGAGCTCTTTGTGGAAGGTGATAGTCATCTGAATTTTGACCGACGTCACATTCCCCGAGGAGGTCACTTCTTTGGTTGATGTTGACTCTTCAAGCCGAGGTAGTCCCGTCACCATTTAAGTGGTACTTCCTCATTTTTGGTCGAGCTTTTGACCTTTCCAAAGTTGTTACTTTGAATTGAAGTGTATATTCCCCTCCTGGGTTTTTTATTTGCCTGCTAGTGATTCATCACATCTTCTGAACAGATACACATCTCCTCGGGAAAGACTTGCATAGGTCTAGTAGTTGTCAGGACCATGCCCTTGTTTGTCGCGTTAGGTGACAAATGTTGCAAGGAAATGGCGAACAGTCACGTCCGTTACGCTAGTCACGTTTCTTTGCCTTCGAGGGATCATTATGGCGATGCTTTGCCTGCCTCCTTTGGTCTATATAAACCCTTCCCCCTCAGTTTTTTCCACGCTTCTCTTCTTCTGCTATCTTTTGCTCTCGAGTTTCCTCTCGTCTCTTTCTTTTTTTTATGGTGGTATTGGCGGTGAAGCGATTTCTGGTGACACTTGTGGGTTCTTCAAAGGTTCATACCTTGTTGTGAGTTAGGTGGTTCCTTTTTTCAAAGTCGTTCTTGGGTATTTTTTTTTTGTATCCCATATTCTTTTCCTTTCACCTTCCTGAGGCTACACTTCTTCTTGCCGAACATGTCTACTCCAGTCCCGTTTATGTCTGTTCAACTTATCCCTGAGAGTTGGCTTCCCCTTAACTCTCATCCAAGTTGTGCTACTTTAGAGAAGTTAGAGAAGTGGACAACAAAATTCTTGCTCCTTTCTTACATTGTTACTAGGCTACCTAGTCCAGGTATGCCTAGTTAAATGAATCATTTGGACAAGGTTACCGTCTTTTGGGCCTAGCTGAAGGCCGGACTTTGGTATCCTCCACTGAAGATGGTTTGCGAGTTCTGGCAATTCCATGGCATAGCTGTGAATCAACTTCCCCCGAACTCCTATTCTTACTTCAACGCATTCCTCTACATGTGTGGGGTGTTCAAGATAGAGCCTCACTTCATCTTCTTCATGTAATACTACAAACTCCATCCTGTCGTGAAGGGTGGGTTTTACTTCTTGCTTCCTCGGGGATCTGGGAGTAGGAAGTACATGTTCACCTTCGGGATGAAGGACAACTAGCGAGGGTGGCATAACAAGTTTTTCTTTCTGAAGGTCACTGAGCAATGGAAGCATGTTCCCACCAAATGGGCTTGTGGGACTTTAGATATTGATGTAGTTGATCCCTGGAAGCTGCTGACCTTAGAGTTAGAAGCCCAATTCGAGGAGTTCGACAGTCATATTCGGGCTGTGGTGGACTAGGATCCCGAGGTCTCTCCGCGTTCCTTATACCCCTTTCCCATTAGATGGAACTTGATGACTGAAGAGGTCCTTCCGGAGTTGGGGGTGGTCAAGGAACACATTATTGATCTGGACATGCCGAAGCCCCCCTTTGACGGGAAGAAGGCATGGCTGGTAATGCTCATTTGGGGCGAACTCACGCATTTGGCTCTTGAAGAGAGTAAGTTTCTTTCTTGATTTTTTCATATATCTCTTTCTGTACTTACATTGATATTATTCATTTTGCAGAGATGGGTGACAAGTTCGTTGCATTTTACAGAGAAAGAAGACAGTACCAAAGAGGAAGAAGGCACCAGGGGGACCATCTTCGGCACCGAGGTTGAAGAAGATGATGGAAGACCCCTTTCCCCCGCCCCCTGAAGACAAAGTGGGGGCTATAGACCAGACACCTGTTCTGGTGGACCCACCTTCGAAGCCTGCCATATGCTCAACTTCCCTCAATCCCAATACTGCGGTGGAGACCTTGGGGACCTTGGTTTGGGGATTTTCTGTCGAGGAACTTGGGGAGCGTCAAAGCCGAAAAGTCAAGCAAGTTCCTGCCGAGGTTCTTGAGGTCAGTGACTTCGAGGGAGACGATGCCAAGTCCCCACAAGGTTTGACCTTTAGCCATTCTTCTATGAGTTTGGGAATTTTTGGTATTTTAGATCTTATAGATGAATGGCTAAGGGATAACATTCTAATGGAGCTTCGGTGTGATTTTGCAAGTGAAGAAGTGTAGGCTCCCTGGGTGGAGGATCATGCCCAAAAGAGGGCCCTTCGGGACCCCAAAATCCCAAGGGGGAAGGTTCCGATGAAGCCTTTCTGGATTTTCACGTAGGACATGAACTTGTTCTCTGAGGATATCTAGAAGATGGCTCCACAGATGGCGAAGGGCGTTATCACATATGCCACTTTTCAGTCCCTGCCTGAGGAGTGTCCAAATAAGGAGATCCTCGACGTGAGGATGAGTGAGCAGGCAACCTAGGTAAACCCCTACCCTTTAATACTTAGGAATTTTTTATGCTTTGTTGCCCTTTGTTCCTTATTCAGGGTCTTTTCTTTTGTAGCTTTTGGCGTATACTGGGTACTTCCAAGCTTAGGCAGCCAAACAATCTTCCGTCCAAAGTCAGTTTGAGGAGTCCTTGGAAAAGTCCAAGGAACTCTTGGCTAGCTTTGTCATCAAGTACAATGAGCTTAATAAAATAGCCAAGGAGGATCTGGCTAACCTTCAGGTGGAGATGTTGAAAAGCCAAGGAGAGCTCATTCAAGACTTCTCCGTGAAGATGTCAGACCTTGGTGCGAAGGTGATAGCTCTGACCTCGGCTAATGAGGTTTTACAAAAGGAGAAGGAGGATGCTGCTGCTAATGTTTCGAAGGCATTCAACCTCAACTCTAAACTTTAGGCCGAGGTTGATAAGCTAAAGAAGGAGGGAAAGAAGAAGAATAAAAAGTTGGAGAAGCAGGTCATGGAGCTCAGGAAAGAACTGGTGGATCTGGATGCGGAGAAGGCTAAGTCTGACCATGCGACAAATAGGTCTTATCAAAACAGTTTTTGCCTGGCCTGTCACCAAGTTCTATCCAGATTTCCTGACCTCTACTTCTTCTTTTTGGCAGCCCTGGACATCCCCAAAGGACCATCTTGGCAATGGTCGTGGGTAGAGTTCCTCAATCTTCCTACTATTCCTCCTTTGGCACCTAGAGTTGCCGCCACGAAGAGAGACTTCGGGGGTGAAGATGTTAAAGATGCCGAGGAGCCAGCAGATGCCCAGGACCCCGAATAGGCCTCCTTTTTCTTTTTGTAATCCATCTTTTGTACTTTATCAGTGTTAATGAGATTTCTCTTTTCTTCAAAATTTTGGCTAAGTTCCTTAATGGACTATCTTCAGAACCAAATGGTATTGTGGCCATATTCGGTCAGTACCCTTTCGAAAAAACATCACCCTTTGTGAAACTTAACCTATGTTCAAATTAGTCCAGTTCCCTTTACGCCAATCACGTTTGATCAACGTCTTTTCAGAAAAAGTTACCCTTCAGTCATACCCACATTCGAGCAACCATCTTTGGCGTTCTTAGCATCATTTTTTTTAAAAAATTTTCTAAGTTCCAGTCATGCATTTTTGGGAAATACTTCTCTTCGAGAACCATGTTCAGACAAAGGAAATATTCATCTTCAGAAGTAAGCATCTTCAGTTATACCTCCTTGGTGTTTTTGCATGACTTTCTACTTGAAAACCTTTCTAAGTGTCCACTTAGGTACTTTTTGGGGGATGAGCACCTTCGGTCATCATCCATCGGAGGCAACTATGTTCAGTTGCGCATCTTCGGTGCAACTTAACCTCTGTGCCATAGTTTACCCCTTTTTCACCAACCATGCTCGGTTGGCATAATTCGGCAAAGACTGACCCTTTCCACGAGTTTACCCCTTTAGTGTGACCATGTTCGGTCTACCTCCTTGGAATAAGGCATTTTTTATTTTCTCATTCAGAGGTGAACGTGTTCGGTCATATATGCCTACGATCAAAAGTGGAAATTATTTCACACGAGCACTTATGGAAAAAACCTCATTCAGTTTTCACGCCATATTTGGCTAGTCACCCTTCGGGGAGAATTTAGAAATTTTTCCTTCAAAATTTTTTTTAAGTGTAGAATTTTTTCAAAGAATCTGAATGCTATGTATTTTTCAATTCTCCTCCTTCGGTATCGTCGAGCTTGTAGACTCCAGGATGAACTTCCTCGAGGACCAAATAGGGTCCATCCCAATTTGCCCGAAGCACTCCATGGGATGGTGTTCGGGCTTCAAACTCAGCTCTTCAGAGGATGAGGTCCCCTTTTTTTATCCTTTTCATTTGACGTGTAAGTATGTGGCGATGGCTACTCTTTGTTGAAAGGCCTTTCTTCTGAGCTCAGCCATCTCTTTATGCTCGTCAATGAGGTCCAACTTGGTTCTTAAACCAAGGTTGTTCCCTTGTTCGTCGAACACTTGTAGCCTGACCGATGGGTGTGCGACCTTGACAGGGATAATGGCCTCTGCGCCGAAGATGAGTGAGAAGGGCGTCTCACCCGTGGCTCTTCTAGGAGTTGTTCGGTAGCTCCATAGGACACTCGGAAGCTCTCCTGGCCATCTTACCTTTGCTTCCTTCAACCTTTTCTTCAGGCCATGCTTTATTGTTCTGTTGGACACTTCAACGTGTCCATTGCTTTGAGGATGGGCCACCGGGGTGAAGTGCAACTTTGTCTCGAGGTTGGCTATGAATTCTTGGAAATCTTTATTGGTAAACTGGGAACCATTGTCCGCTACTATCACCCTCAGTATGCCGAATCTGCATATGATGTTCTTCCAGGTAAACTTCTGTATGTCCTTTACCGAGATTGCCACTAAAGGTTCTGCCTCGATCCATTTGGTGAAATAATCTACTGTTACTACGCAGAACTTCGCTCCTCCTAGAGCTGTTGGGAGAGGTCCAGTAAGGTCAATACCCCAAACGGCGAAAGGACAAGGGTAATTTGCCAAAGTTATCTTTTTTTAGGGTAGTCACTGGATAGGTGCATGTCTTTGGCATTTGTCGCATTTCTGGATGAACTGCCTTGCATCATTCCTCAAGGTGGGAGAGAAATATCCTTGCCAAAGTAGTACTCCAGCCAGGGCATTAGTTCCTATGTGAGAACCACAGGCCCCTCATGGACTTCTTTGAGGATAGCTTCGACATCCTATTAGCTGACACACCTCTGTAACGGACTTGTGTACCCTTGTCGGTACAATTCTTTACCAATCAAGAACTATCTTCTCAAGCATTTTCGCACTCTCGCAGCTTCGAGAGGGTCTTTGGGAAGTTCTGACATTGTGAGGTGTTTTTTGATGGGATCTTTTCACCCTTTGCCCGAGGTTGTTACGTACAACATTGCTATGGTTGGCTGATATAGCACTTCGGTGGACTTCTTGGATTTGGCCAAAGTGTCTACTTTCGCATTATGTCATCGAGGTACATTTTCTATTTGTACCATGTCAAATTCTTGGATGAGCTTTTTGATGAGGTCATGATACTTTGCCAAGGTTGGGTTCTTTGCGCCATAGTCCCCCGTCATCTGCCGAACTACTAGCTAAAATCACTGTGGGCCTTTAGATTTTTCACACCAACTCTTTTTGCCAGCCGTAAGCCTACTATGAGGGCTTCATATTTGGCAATGTTGTTGGTGACATTGAATCCGAATTTGATGGCCTTCATGGCCTCCATTCCTTCGGGACCGTGGAGGATTACTCAAGCTCCTTGGTGTTCGGACCCAGAGGCTCCATCAATAAACAGTGTCCACTCGGGTTCACCCTTTTCAAGGTCGTCTAAGGGTATCCTTTGCTTTTGGCACTTCGACGATGAAGTCTGCCAATGCTTGGGCCTTTATTGCCCTTATTAGCTCGTAAGTAATGTCATACTCACCGAGCTCAATACACCACTTTGATAGTCTTCCTGAGTCATCTACCCTCCTCATGACATCCCAAAGAGGTAGGTTACTTCGGACAGTAATGGGGTGTCCCTGGAAATAAGGCTGCAACCTTCTACTTGCCAACATTAAGGCGTAGATGGCCTTCTGTAGAAGAGGGTACCTAACTTCGGCACCGTGTAGGGACTTACTCACATAGTATACCGGCCATTGCCTTCCTTCTTCTTCCTTTTCAAGCACCGAACTCACCACTTTTTTGCCGACAGTGATGTAAAGGATGAGAGGTTCTCTTCCCCTCAACTGCCGAAGTGTCGGCAAATGGGTTAGGTAGCTTTTGAGCTCATCCCAGGCTTTTTGGCAATCTTCGTTCTAAGGATGTTCTTCAGAGCTAAAGTTACCTCCATTTTTTGCTGCTTTGGTGAGCACTTTGAAGAACGGTCGGCACTAATCCCCATATCTGAAGATGAATCTACTAAGGGAAGTGATTCTCCCAGTCAGCCTTTGCATGTCCTTGGTTGTTGTGGGAGTTTAGAATCTTAGCAGAGCTTTAACCTTTTCGGGGTTGGCATCGATACCTCTTTCCTATACCATGACTCCAAGGAACTTGCCCGCATTCACCCTAAACACGCACTTCTCTGGGTTGAGTGGATTTTGAATTCTCGAAGTCACTGGAATGTTTCCTTCAAGTCTAAGATATGACTAGTAGGCAATTTGCTGCCGATTTGGGTGTGAAACACCCTGTTCATCGGCCTTTGCTACATGGCCCCTGTATTCTTCAGGCCAAAGGGCATTCTAACGTACCAGTAGGTCCCAACTTTGGTGATGATGGCAGTTTTCTCCTTGTCTTCGGGATCCATCCTAATTTGGTAGTATCCACTGAAGGCATTGAGGAAGCTAAGTAGTCTGTATTCGGTGGTCGAGTCCACCAATTGATCAATTGGTGGCAAAGGATATGAATCCTTAGGACAGGCATCATTTATATTTCGGAAGTCGATGCACATTTGAAGCTTTTCACTCCCTTCCTCTATGACAGTGACAATGTTGCTAAGCCATTCGGGATACTTGACCTTTCTTATTACACCTGCTTCCATTAACCATTCGATTTCAGTTCTGATGAAGTTGTTCTTATGCACCAAGAGGCTTCACTTTTTCTATCGAACATGCTTCACCTCCGAGCATACTTTAAGGCTATGTTGGATTATGTGAGGGTCTACCCCAGGCATGTCCTTCGAAGAGTAGGCAAACAGATCTTTGGTTGTTAACAGAAAAGATACAAGCTTTTCCTTGTCACCTTCAGCCAATTGTTTGCCCTCTTGACTACTTCGACCTGGGACAAGTTCTACATCCTCTATTTCTATTTTTGTTGAGGTCACCTACTCCTTCCCCCATTGCCTCTTCTCCGAGCATGGTTTTTTCTCCCGAAGTCTGTGCATAGACCTTCATCGGGCTTTGTCTTGCTTTAATGAAGACTTTCCTCACTTCGGCTTGGTCGATGAATATCTCCACATCCCCTTCCTTCACGTTAAAGGTGACCATCAAGGACTTCACATCTGGATGAATGTGGAGATTCCCCTACGTCTGCCTTCCAAGGATTACATTGTACGAGTAGGGGACATCTGTCACACCTCACTCAGGCCCTGGCCTATAAGTTTCTAAACTAACTTACAAGCCCAACTCTAAATCAAGTTTCTAGCTCTCGCCAAGTAAGCAATGGCAACTTTTAAGTCTTATTTTCTTAAGTTAAGAGGCCTGGGAGGTGGCCTAGGTGGCTTTTAAAACAATTCCAATAACAACTTGCAGCACAGGCAAGGCCCAATACCACTAACTTGCACAACAAGCAGGGTTAAAATTGATTACTTGCATATCAAGCAAGGCAACACTTAATGCAACTTTAAGTGCATACATGGTGTGCAATCAAGTGTACTACCTATATGGCAACCAAGAAGCCCACAATGTTGGTTTAGATTTTGAAAAATACAAGGTAATATGCATGATGCTCTCGGCCAACAATCATACATATAATTGTGCACCACAATTTCATAAGTTTAGGCCCATAACTACTCACACATAAGTCCAAGCATAATGCCATCCATAAGCCCATACATAACTTGGCATCCAAGATCGACAAAACATCATCAAACTAGGTGTCCAAGACTACACATATATACAAACCAAAAGGTAGTCTACCTAGCATCTAACATGGCTATATATGCCAAGCATCCATAAGTTGTTCATGCCAAGTTACATACAACCCGAGACCATACTCCTAATGGTCAAATAAAACCTTGAGAATCCCATACAGAAGTACACACTGCAACACCAAGCCTATGGCCATATTCATGGTCATAAAGGTGAATACCACAATCAGAGCTAAAGTCCAAGTATCCATGCTCTCCTAGACAGTTCCCACTCTACAGCCTGCAAACTTAAAACATAAGTCTCGGCCAACATACAATAAGACTTGTAATGAACCCAAAAGTAGTAAGCCAAGCACACATTGGCACATACCTTGGAAACTAAGTAAATAAACACTAAGCACACACACAAAAGCAGCTTAGCACTATTCAGGCCGAATGTCCTTGCCTGAAAATAAAAGGATGGGCAGTGAGTAAAAACTCAGTAGGATTCACTCATATATATATTCAACTAAAAAATGAGTCTATTTAGTTAAGCTGAGTATTCACTCAAAGCTTAACCTCCCATTAGCTAGTTCAACCTGCAAAACAAACACAAAGACAAGAAAACCAAGCATATACATATACAAGATAGATAACCATGGCAATTAATCCATAAGTGGGGTTAGCATGCACAAGGAATCACCAAAGCACACAAGGACACACACACACTCCACAAAAGTGCTCTCGGCCATATAAGCCTTACATGTACCCATGTGCATTTTTGCACACAAACCTTTCCAATATCATTTCCACTTGGAGCTCCCAAAATGCCAAGCAAATAGGCCACATTTACTTGCATTTCTAGTACATGTACACTAGTCAATTAGCTAATCAACAATTCAACCGAGTATAAACTTTAAAGCCCATCAAGCAACTAAGGTCATTTGGCAAATTTTAACCATCACTTAGCCACTCTAAACACTTGAACCATGGCACATTACCAAGCAACATCAAGTGTTAGTGAACCCTACCTCAATAGCTCTCGGTTACAACCAAGCTTCAAGTATCCAAGTGTTCCTCAATCACAATGCCTACCAAAACAATCACATAGGCATCAACATACACACTCATGGACTAACTACCATGATTCACATGAAGAACACTAAGATATACATACTTAAGCTCTCGGCCAAAAAGGCCCAATTTTATATACATGTGCTACCCATCATCCTAACTCACCACATGATATTCTAATCATCAATGAACATCATCCATGGCATTATTACCAAGTAACCAAGTGAAATGCACCATTTCACACTAATCCAAGCTTTCGGCCGAAATTGCCCATCTCACATAACAATGTTCTTTATCAAATTAACTCAATCCTTGATCAAAACCATCACATGAAACTTGTTCATAGCACATTTACCATGTAATCAAGTGATCAACACCTAATTACACTAACTCATGCTCTCGGCCATAAAGCCCAACTTCACACACTATTGTTTTTCATCATTCTAATTCATCATATGCTCATTAAAGCATCATTAACCAATAACCATGGCACTAATACCATGTAATTCAATGAGGAACCCACCATTACCTCAAAATGCACCTTTCGGCCAAACTTCCACTTGTTCAACTTGATGTTCTTTACTCAAATTTTGCCTAGCACAAGCATAAATAGGCAACAACAACACTTAGTCATGGATTAATTTCCATGGAATTCAAGAAGAACACCAAGATTACTTAACCATCACTCTCGCCCAAGACTAGGTTTTCCACATCAACATAAACAATGCTCAATTCTCTTAGTTTAACAACATTTCAGCACTCAATATCCTTGTTCATGGAAGCAAATACCATGGATTCAAGGAAGATAACAAGATTACCTTAAACCTAGCTTAGTTTGGCTCGGCCTTTCTTCAATCTTCAAGAACAACGTTTGATTCAAAGCAAACAAGAGCCGAAACACTCTTCTCCAAGCTTGAATCCTTCAACGCCCTCAATTCTCCTTGAATCCAAGACCAATTGTGAAGGAGCTCAAGAACAAGCTCTTGGCTAAACAAGAACAAAGGCAAGCCCGAAATGAACAAAATGGTTTTGACTTGGATTCGGCCGAAAGACATAAGTCTTTAGTTAGCTAAAATGCCAACTTTTACTTCCATTTCTTTGCATGGTGTAATGTAGCCCTTAACTCCACATGTACACAAGGCCGCCACTTAAACTTGTGTTAAAATGGACACTTAAGCCCAACATGGCCGATAATGCCAAGCAAGTAACAAACACAAGTACCAAGATGTCATAAACACCCATGCATAACCGGCCATGTAACTAAAATAAAGACTAGTTAGTTTAACTAGTAACTAGTGAATAGTACACTAGTTGTAGACAAGATTTTGACTAGTAATCATTGTTGTCTCCCACATTTGGTCTAGTCTTGCACTAGCCACCATAAAAGTTTTCATGGCCGAAAATGCCAACCTTAAGTTTATGGATTTAATTGTACCACCCATCTCAGTGTAAAATTTGATCTCCTTTCTTGGATTTCTGCCTGTTTTCCCATAGTTCCTTCCCATGTTCATTTAGGCCCTGAAAGTCTCCAGCTTTACTCATAGACCACTGCACTAGACTCCTTAGTTCTTCTTACTCTCCCTTTCTGTTTTCTCTCATTTTTCTTGGTCCTTCTTGGCCTAAGCCAAGCACTTAGGAGGTGCCTAACAACATCAATGATGATAAACCTTGTCATTGTATAGGCAAAGAGTTCTTCCTTACTCTGAGCTGAAGTTCCTTTTAACATCAGAGGTAGGTCAATCCACCTGAGGACAGGGAGTTTAGATGGACCTACCCCGAAGGTAGGAGGGGTGACAAGTTTGAGGTCACCTTTTGAGATGCCCAAGTTCGGCAGTGGGTGGTAGAATAGAACATCGGCGTTGGAACCATCATCAATGAGCACTCTTTTGACGTCCCAACTCCATATCCTTGCAATAATTAGGAGGGGGTTGTCATGAGGGAACTTCACGGTAGACCCATCTTTCCGAACAAGCTTGTTCGCTGGGTTCCCAAACTCCATCATCGAGATTTCCCGGACATTCCTTTCCCTCTCGGCTGAGGGTATCCCCATGGTGATTGTCTAGATTACACCTGCCGAAGATGGTGGATGCTTCTTGGGACTTCGGTTCTGATGCTGGTCAAAATTATAGTACTCATCTTCCTCTTTCCTTTCTTCTTCCCTTCTTCCTTTGGGGGATGACATTCACAGGTATCGCCACAGCTGGCCTTATTTAATCAAAGATTCTATGTACTTTTTCAGCTAGAAGTAGTCCTCAGTGTCATGCCCATGGTCTCGGTGAAACTGGCAGAACTTCATCATGAATTATTCTCCGAGGTCATGGCCTTCAAACGCTAGATCGGGTTCCCTTGCCTTTCCATTGCCATTAGTATGGTTGTCCTTGAGGTGTTCAAGGGAGTGAATGACATTGGTTTCATCCCTCTCTATTTCCGAGGTCTTCCCCCGCCCTCGATTTGGTACCGAGGTTTGTGATTTTGACCTTTAGAGTGATGGTGATCAGACTTTGGCCCTTCCATCCTCAGTTCTTTGGCTGTCATATGTTGTTCTGCCATTCGATAGAATTCTCCAAGGGTGTCTGGGGGATCTTTAGAAAACTCGTAGAAAAGCTGCGAATATCTTCGGAGTCCTATGATCATGGCGAGGATGCGAATTTTGGGGCAGAAATTGGGTACACTCAGGGCTTCTCGGTTGAACCTCTAAACATAGTCCCGAATGCTTTCCCCATTCTTTTGGGCTATGTCAAACATCTGAATGGGCATCTTCACCATCAGTCTGCTTCCAATGAACTGTTGAGTGAATGTGGTGGACAGCTCCTGGAAACCCATTATCGTCCCGGCGGTGAGGGAGTTATACCACATAGTCGCCGGCCCGGAGAAAGTAACCTCAAAGCACTTGCAGAGGGTGGCATCATCAGCACCATGTAACATCATGCTGCACCTATACTTCGTTAGGTGGGCTTGGGGGTTGCTACGCCCGTCATATGTTTCCTAGCGTGGTACTCGGAAGTCACTTTGCATGGGCGCCTCTACTACTGCACGGATTAAAGGTGACTCTTCTCCAGTGAAGGTCTCCGACAGCCTTGACCAGACTGCCGTTCTACTTTTTCCAGCTAGTCTCTTCTCATTGCTTGGTGACCTCTGGCAACATAGAGGGACGTCTCCTTTTTGGGGAGTAACTTCGTTGGCGTGGGGATTGTGACTTCTTATCTGATGATGAACTCTGTCGGCGGGAAGTTTTGGCCCCTTTTGACCCCGCTTGTCCAGCACGATGACCTCTGGAAGGTACATCCTCTGTTAAGGACTCACCGTGGAAGTCCCCACTTCCTGAACTCCAGTGAGTAGACTTAGGACTTCTCTCTCGGCGGCCAGCTGGTGAAAAGGCCCTTCGGCTGTTATGTCATGTCAGCCACAACAGAGCACTCAAAATCATACAAGAAGGTCATCGTGACCATCAGAGGACATTTTTCCTCAGGCACAGAAGTCCCTATGGCGGCTTGTTCAGTCACCGGTTGAGCTTTCGGAACGGACGGGGACTTTAGGAGTCCCTTGTGCTTAGAACATTGGGTCTCAACGACAACAACTTGGGAGTGAGTTCCAACAGATGGCGCCAAATGATGCCCATTGGCATCTTTTTTGTGTGACATAGTCGCCTAAAGTAGGGACTTCCGGTATGTAGGCATCTAGATAAGAGACTTTCGATATGAGGGTGGCTGTAAGACTAAAAAAGATGAGGGTTAGAGACTCCCCAAAATGTGTTTTCAGGGCAAGAGCCTCCGACACCCAAGTAAGTATTTGGGGAATAAGGAGCAGGAAGTGGGGAGTAGAAAGTAGGGAGTCTCTTGTTCTTAGCTAGGTCGTTCCCAAGTTTTTATAGGAGGGCATAGGGGGTGGCCATTTGACACAACCCGCTCAGATCATGACATATGTACGGTCGGATGTGGTCTGTACCTTCATAGAAAGGTATCTCCAGCTAGCCGTAGGTCATTCTGGCCAAAGGTCAGGCCCGTGTGGTAGGTCCTTGTGTCAGGGGCGTGTGCGAGGTCTCTGTGTCAGAGGCTCCCCAACCATTTTTGTCGTAGCTTCGTGAGACCCCTTCGGGGAATGAGACCCCTTTGGTGTATAAGACCTTTTCAGAACAAGAGGTCCCCTTCGGCCCGATATTATGAAGGGCTGCTGGGGGAAGCCCTTCGGCAGAGTGGGGCACCTTTGGTAGACATTATTCCTCACCGAGGATGGTGGTATCCTTTTCCAAACTTGGTGGGTTCACCATTCCGATGGTGGTAGTGCACAACCTTTTTTAGGTCAATCCCGTTATTACCTGAGGGCAGAGGTAGGTCACCGAGGTCGGGGCTTGGTACCACTAAGGGTGTTTCTTGACTAGATGGTTAGGCGATCAAGGATGGTGCGGGGCCTCTCTTTCCTGAGATTGGTTGCTTATACTTCAGGAGGGTGTTGCTCATCAGACTAAACTTGGGAATTCTAGGGGTAATAGCCCTTTGGCTATCACAGAAGACAAGTAACAGACCGTCTTCATTGCCAAAGTCTGGACCTGTTGTTACATCAGAATGATGTTTGGCCTTAAAAATACAGGGGCTACAAACCGAGGGCTAATGAACAGGGTGTTCGACTCCCAAATTGGGGGAAATATGGAAGTTTATGTTGAAGATATGATAGTTAAGAGTAAAATGGCTAGTAATCATGTCATAGATTTAGAGAAAATATTCCACTAGCTTCAAAAATTCAGAATCCGTCTTAACCCTGAAAAGTGCGTGTTTCGGGTAATAGCATGGAAATTCCTCAGATTGATGGTATTCGAAAGAAGTATAAATGCCAACGCCAAAAAAGTTGACACTCTGCCAGCATTCTAAACTCAAACAACATTGAAGGATATACAAAGGCTCACTGAAGAATAACTTCCCTTAGCAGATTCATATCCAGATACAGAGACCGATGCCAGCCATTCTTTAAAGTACTTATGAAAGCATGCTAAAATGAAGGCAACCTCAGAGCTGGGGAACACCCTTGGAACAAGGAATATTAAAATGCCTTATTTCCAAGGACATCCCATCATAGTGCGAAGTAACTTTCCTCGTCTGGATGTCATGAAGAAGGTAGACCAATCAAGCTGATTATCCAAGTGGCGCATCTAGCTAGGCAAGTATGATATCATTTATTAGCCAAAAAGGGCAATAAAACCCAAGCGTTGATAGATTTTATTGTCGAGGTACCTGAAACCAAGGGTACCCTAGAGAGACCTCATAAATGATAAACCTGAGTGAACATTATTTATCGATGGAGCCTTAGGATCTGAACACTGGGGAGTTGGAGTAATTCACCTTGGACCCGAAGGTATGGAAGCTTCAAAGGCCATCAAATTCAATTTCAATGTCACTAATACCGTTGCGGAGTATGAAGCCCTCATAGCAGGCTTACGATCAGCAAAAAAAGTTGGTGTGAGAAATCTAAAGGCCCACAGTGACTCTTAACTGATTGTTTGACAGATGACAGGGGATTACGGCACAAATGATCCAAACTTAGCAAACTACCATAATCTCGTAAAAAGGCTTATCCAAGAGTTTGATAGAGTACAAATAGAAAATGTACCGTGACGAGATAATGTGGAGGCGGATACTTTGGCCAAATTAAAATAGTCCACCAAAGTACTAGATACCTCCAGTATATAAATAATGGCTAATGCAACCTCAAACAAAGGGTGGAAGGATCTTATCAAAGGGTATTTCACGACCTCAGAATTACTCGAAGACCCTATGGAAGTAGCAAAGGTGCGAAAGCAATTAGGTAGATACTACCCGAATGGGGAAAAATTGTACCGACAAGGATACGCAAACCCACTGCAAAGGTTTATCAGTGAAAAGGACATTGAGGTACTCCTTAAATATGTCCATGAGGGGGCCTATGGGTCTCACATTGGGATTGACGCTGTTGTTGGGGTACTACTTCAGCAAGGATATTTCTGGCCTACTTCAAGGAAGGAAGGCAGTTCGTCAAGAAATGTGATAAGTGCCAACAGCACGCACCCATCCAAATAGTACGCTCTGAGGCAATAACTTCGGCAAACTACCCTTGCCCCTTCACTATTTGGGGTATTGACCTCATCGGGGCTCTCCCAACAGCTCCGAAAAGAGTGAAGTTCTATGTAGTTGTAGTGGATTATTTCACTAAGTGGATCGAGGCAGAGCCTTTAGCAGCAATTTTGATGAAGGATATATACAGATTCATCTAAAAGAACATCATATGCAGATTCAGTGTGCCGAGGGTGATAGTAGACCATAATGGTTCCCAGTTCATTGACAAAGGATTTCTGGAATTCACAAACAACCTCAGGGTAAAATTACACTTTTCTCCAATTGCCCATCTTCAGAGCAAGTTAAAGTGTCTAACTGGACAATGAAAGATGGTATGAAAAAGAGGTTGAAAGAGGCAAAGGGAAAATGGCCAGGGGAAATACCGAGTGTACTATAGAGTTACCGAACAACCCCTAGAAGAGCTACTGGAGAAACATCTTTCCCACTTGTCTTCGGCACTGAGGCAATTATCCATATCAAAGTCATACAACTGTTTATCAGAACACAGGTGTTTGATGAAGAAGGGAAAAACCTCGATTTAAGAGCCAAGTTAAATATGATTCAGAAGCATAGAGAGATGGCTAAACTCAGAAGAAAAGCCCTTTAGCAAAGGGTAGCCATTGCTGTGAACTCCCATGTGTCAGGAGCCCTCCTCAGTGCTCAGGGCACACAAAAAATGCAAGGTAAATGCATTGAAACAATGAGGGACTCGAGTGAAAATGAGGAATGTTATGTGTATGTTTCAAAATGTGCATGTAAAATGGCTTAACTGGAATTAGCAAGAAACAAAGTTTAGGCGCCGAAATGTACTCCTAATTGGTTGCTAACAATGATGCTAAGATGCATGGGAAGATTTAATTGAGCCATGCAAAATTGGGTAATGCCGTGAAGGGCGTTAGAGCCATTTTTATGTGCATGTAGCATGCAACCAGTTGTTGCATGGCTCCACTACTCGGCCAAGACTTTAGATAGGTCAAAGAACCCATTTGAAGGTCAATGTATGTTCGTGGCAAGGAAGGGTCAGGCTGTTGGTGATTTTGTGGCAAAGCTTAGCAATTAAGGCTTGAATTGAAGAGTCAATCTTACATTTGGTGCTTTCCACCATTGGCGATCTTGTACTTGCATTTTTAAGCTTAGCCTTGGAGATTCAAGTGTGACTGAGAGTTCAAAGCAAGGAATTGGTAAGGATTCATGATATTCTACTTGATTATGGTATTGTTCCATGTTCAAGTTAGTATATTTGCTTCTAATTTGATGCACGATGGCATCTTCATTGTATGATATCTTGGCCTAAATGAGAGATTTCCGATGTAAAGGTGTATGCAAGACTTTGAAGAACAAGTGTTAGAGACTCCCTGGAGTGTGTTTCAGGGGAAAGAGCCTCTGACGCCCAAGTCAATATTTGTGAGGGTTGCAGTAAAGAACGGAAAGTAGGGAAAAGAGATAGTCCCCTCCTTACCAAGGTCCCTCCTAAGTATTTGTATGAGGGTGGAGGGAGGAGGCCGTTTGCCACAGCTTAATCAGACCATGACACATGTTCGATTATATCTGATCAATACCTTCAGAGGCAGGTATCTCCAGCTGGCCGTAGGCCATTTTGGCTAGAAGGCAGGGGCATGCATGAGGTCTCCTTGTTATATGCTCCATAACTATTTTTGTCGTATCTCCGTAAGACCCCTTCAGGGTGTGAGACCACTTTAGGCAGAGATTTTCCCCCTAAGGGCTATTGGGGAAGGCCCTCTGGAAGAGTGGGTCTCCTTAAGGAGAGTTTTTTCTCTGACGAGGATGCCGAATCTACTTTTCTGAAGTCGATATCTTTGGAAATCCAAGGGTGGTAAGGGCACCTTTTCACGAAGTTGGTCTTGTTACTTTCTGAGGGTGGTGTGGAGAATGCCCCGAGGTTAGGGCTAAGTTTCTACCGAGGGTAGTGTCAAGTTAGTTGATTAGGTGATCTTGTGGGGTGATAGGCCTTTGGCCATCACATTCCCCTCTCGGGGAAGCTGGAGTTGTGTCATTGGCATTAGTCATTTGGGAGTATGCAATAAAAAGCTAAAGCTGTGCCATGGCAAGAGACCTTACTCTTACTGATTCTTTGGGTAAAAACCTCACTTTCTTGCTGAAGTTTCATTCCTATCATTTTTTAGGGTTTTTGCACTCTGTTTCGAGCCCTTTACGAGGATGTTGTTTCGAACCAGATCTTTATTCTTCGGTGGGGTTACACCTTTGGTTCCGAAGGAGCTATTTTGTGCTCCTAGTCCAAATTATCCTTTTAGCTGAAGTCTTACCTTCGGAGGTGAAGGGCTATAACCTTTTTAATGCCATTTTTTCATTTTTGCTTTCTTGTTAGTGAATCACCCTGTCTTCTGAAGGGGCAGTTATGTCACTTTGAATTAGACGGGTATAGGCCTGCTAGTGTCAGGAGGTATCCCATGGTTTTGCATCATCTGGCACGTGTCTTTAGCTGATTGGTGATCTGTTGTGTCCGTTACATTGGTTACGTCCCTTCACCTACGAAGGGTCATTTTGGCGATGCTTTGCATGCCTTCTTTTGTTATGGCCCTTCTAGTGGGAAGCATGTTTGAGGAAGGTAAAGTCTTCTAAATTAAGTTTAGAACCTTAATTCAAGTTTACATAGCAAGAATAGAGAAGTATAGCAAAGTTCACTAAGTTCCGAGAAAAATAAAGCACTGAACGAAGTTCAGGGGTAAAATGGTAATTTTACATCCTGAATAGCTGGGACAAGTTCCGAGTGTTTTAAAATGAATTTTTATAACTTAACTTTCAACCTTAACTCAAACTTAAAGAATAGACAAGAATTTAATCAAGAATCACTAAGTTACAAAGATGGGGGACTTAATTGCATTAAACTTGAAACCTTGATGGCCTTGATGCTAAGTAAGGGTTTAAGAAGGGAAAGAGAAGGGGGAGGCCACCATAACCACGTTTTCATCCTTCCCTCACTCATTTCTTTCTCAAATTAAGCTTGGAATCAAGTGATCTTGGTGTCAAGAGGTGCAATTCAAGTGTTTAAGCTAGGAAAAGCCAATTTCAAGCTTGAAATCATGATTTTGAAGCTTGGAAGGATGTTTTTCCCCATCCTCTATTTTGGAGCGAGGTAAGAAATGTGTTCTTGATTGAATTCATGTTTATTAGTTAGTTTGAAGCTTGGGTTTTGGTTAGAGAGTGAAGTTTTTATGTTTGGTGTTATTGTTTTGATTTGGGACTTGTGTAGAACTTTGGTGAGCTTCATTGGTTGAAAGGGAGCTTGATTCTTGTGTGTTACTTGGAGTTGAGGTAAGGGAAGTATGTTTTCAAGTTCATTTAATGCCAATAACTTGAGTTTGCTTGAAGAATTCGAGTGGTTTTACCTATGGCATTAGTTAAAGGTTTTGGTTGAATTGTGGTGGACTAGGAGATTTGAGAGGATTGGATTGATGTTACAAGAAATCATAGCTTAGCTTGTGATAGTTGGTTATGTTCTATGCAACATGTTTTATGTGTGTATGAAATTTGGAGGAATTCCATGCATGTTTGATATGTGTAGGAATTGTCCAAAGTTCATAGCAGCAAAATGCGCCAATTTATGCATTTCTACAAATTGGCGACACGTTGCCAATTACAGGTCATCCCCAATGACGCATCGCCAATTCAGAAAAGTGTCTCAGAACGTTACCAACTTTGGTGGCGCATCACCACAGACAAAGATGCTGAATTTTTCACATTTTGCTCAAGTGACCCAAGTGAGACCTAGGAGGGTTCTTAGCGTACCTTGGGGTCTAAGGATTCCGGGGGTACTCCGAGACTTCCAAAAGTCCCACAAAATATAAGAGTTTCCTTGAGTTTTATAGAGTTTTGAGGTTGCTTGTGCAACAAGCAAGGGAATTATGTTGCAAATGAGCATAATTAGGTACCACTAGCTCAGGTGAGAGGTTTAGAACCCTTGGCAACCTAGCCGTGCCATAGCCACGAGGTTGCAAAGTGAAACCTTGTTCATCTAGTCTACATCAAAGAGGCCCTGCCGCCTAGTCTACAAAGTTCCACCATAATTCCCCTACATAATGACTATGGGAAGGCTACATGATCGCATCCAGTAAGCTTTGGCTTGCTAGGAGCGGGTTAGTGATCAGAACTCACTAGGCATGGAGTGATTCACTGTGAGGAGGACTAGTTTGAGGAAATGTCTTTATGGCCTAGTTATATGTGCATATATCAGACCCTCATGCTATGTGAGCTCGCAGCAAGTTTACATATGTTCATCATATGTCCAGTCCTAGTAATTTTCTCGCAAGTACACTGAAGACCCCTTGCTGAGAATTGTCGAATTCTCACTCCCTAGTTTTGTTATGTAGAGACTGAAGTTGCTGGACTGGGTAATCATTGAGGATTATCGCGGTAGTGTTCTTTTGTGTGTACAGGTACGGCATTTCAGAATCCTTGTGATTCTAGTCTACATCGTGTATTTTGTTGGCTTGTTGGTCAAGTAACAGTACTAAATAGTATCTTCCTTTGGCTGCAAGGCCTAGTAGCACTTGGCAAAGGACTTTTGAGACTCGCCACTGGGACGTGTATCCAAGGTGGGAGTTAAGTCAGAGAGATCTCAGTAGAGGCTTGTATTTATATAGTACTTTTAGTTGCCTCCATAGTCTATGTTATAAGGAGTCCTTGACTCTAGGATTGTTCTTGGGTGAGGGCATTCGTCTACTTTATCTATGAATGTTCTCATGAGTTGTTATGTGTAGTAAACTCACACAAATGTTGATTTTATATGCTTTGGCTATTTGTATTTATTTTGTGTAGAAAATTAGTCAGCCAAGCTAATGTTTTTTTGGTTTTAATAAACGAAGTCAAAGCATGAAGAGCATGCATATTGCATATTCTAGGATAATCAACTAGTATCATGGGATTTAATCCGCACACATACACAACTAGCCAATTGCAATACACCATGAGACCAGCTCTCACAGGGCTTCCTGGGCAGGGGCACAGGCGGTCGTGTCACCTTCGGTCTATATAAAGCATTCCTCCTTCAAAGTTCCCACGCTTCTTCAATTTTCATTCCTTTTGATCTCAAATTTCCTCCCACCTTCCATCTTTCTTTCGCGGTGGTGCTAGCGGCGGGGTGATATCTGACGAGCTTTACAGCATTCTCCAAAGTTCTCTTTCTACCCCAAACTAGGTGGGTTTATTTTCAAAGATGTTCTTCTTCTTCCTTTTTCTTTTCTTTTTTCTCATTAGTTTGAGTTAGTACCTTAGTCACTGAAGATGTCCTCCGGACAAGCCAAGGTTAAAGCTGTTGCCAAGTGCTGGCTTCCACTTAACTCCCATTTGAGCTACGTGACTTTGGAGAAGTTGGCGAAGTGGAGGCTTAAGTTCTTCCTTCCTTCTTACCCCAAAATTAGGTTACCCAGTCCTTATAAACCGAGCAACCTGCCTAGTCTGAAGGAAATCACCATTTTCAGAGCTCAACTGAAGGTGGGTCTTCGGTACCCCCCGCCGAAGATGGTCTACAACTTTTGCCAATTTCATGGTATAGCCGTCAACCAACTTCCCCCAAATTTGCACTCTTCTTTTAACTCATTTCTTTGCATGTGTGGTGATGCCCGGCAGCATGTTGGCCTGAAGGAGATATTTCTGGTATGAAAGTGCCTGAAACAATCAGAAGAACAAGGGTTAGGAGCTCCCTAAAATGTGTTTCCGGGGGAGGAACCTCCGACGCCCAGGTCAGTATTTGCAAGAGTAGTAGTAATAAGGAATAGAGAGTAGGTAAATAGTGAGAGTTCTCTGTCCTTTCTTACGAAGGTCATTCCTAAGTATTTATAGGAGGGTGGAGGGAGGAGGCCGTTTGACACAGCCTGTTTAGATCGTGACACGTGTTTGGTCAGATTTGATCCGTACCCTCAGAGATAGGTATCTATAGCTGGCCATAGGCCATTTCGGCCAGAGGGTAGGGGCGTGCGTGAGGTCTCTCTGTCAGAGGCTCCTTAACTATTTTTTTCATATCTTTGCAAGACCTCTTCAGAGAATGAGACCCCTTCGGGGTATGAGGCTCCTTCGGCTAGATATCACCACCTAGGGCCGTTAGGAAAGGTCTTTCTGCAGAACAGGATACCTTCGAAAAATGTTCTCCCTTTTTTGAGGGTGGGGAGTTACTTTTCTGAGGTTAGTAAGTTCATAAAACCCAAGGGTGGTGAAAGACACCCCTCCCCAAAGTTGGTCATGTAACCTATCCGAGGGTGGTGTGAGTGTCCCCGAGCTCAGTGCTAAGCCTCTTTGAGGGTGGTGAGGGCCCTTCTTTCTCTGAGGTTGGTCACCTACATTTCCCGAGGGTGGTGCTCATCAAGCTAGTTTAGGAAACCTCCAAGGGTAATAGCCCTTCGACTATCACATGGCCCACTCGGAGAGCCGAAGTTGTATGTTCGGTGCTTGAGTTTTCAAAAGCATATTGTGAACTCTTTGGAGGTGACAGTCGTCTTAGTTAGTATGACTGGACTTTTGACTGAGGTTACATTCTTTGGAAGAGGGCACCTCTTTGGTTCAAGATGTCTCTCCCAGCCGAGGTAGTTGTTTCGGCATTAAGTGGTGCTCCTCAATTTTTTGCCGAGGTTTTGATGTTCCTGAAGTTGTTCCTTCGGACCAAAGTGCTTATTTCCCTTTGGAGTTCTCTATTGCTTGCCAGTGAATTGTCACATCTTCTGACAAGATAGACGCGTCACTTCGGGGTAGGCTTGCATAGGTCTGCTAGCTGTCAGAAGGCGTGCCCTTGTTTCTCTTATCAGGTGACACGTGTCACCAAGTAACTAGCAAACGGTTGCATTCGTCCATCAGTTATGTTCCTTCACCCACGAAAGGTCATTATGGCGACGCTTTGTTTGCCTCCTTCGGTTTATATAAACCCTTCCTCCTCTAGAGTCTTCCACTATTATCATTTTTCATTGCCTTTGCTCTCTGATTTTCTCTCCTTTTTCACCTTCTCTATGGCAGTGGTGCTAGTGGAGGAGTGATTTCCAGCAACACTTGAATCAGTCTTCCAAAGTTCCTACCTCAGTCCGAACTAGGTGGGTTTATTTCTGAGTTTCTATTTTTTCTCAAAATATTCTCCTTCATCTCCCCGAGGTTAGTTTTCCCTTTCGAACATGTCTTTTTCTTAAGCTAAGATCTACCTTGTTCCTAAGAGTTGGCTTCCCCTTAACTCTCATCCAAGCTGTGCTACTTCGGAGAAAGTCCAAATGTTGTCCGCCAAATTATTTCTTCCTTCTAATGCTGTCATTAGGCTTCCTAGACTTGGTATGCCTAGCTATGCCCCTCATTCAGATGAGGTTACCATCTTCTGGGCTAAGTTGAAGGCTAGACTTTTGTATCCCCCTCTGAAGATGGTTTGCCGTGAACCAACTTCCCCCAAACTTCTATTCTTATTTCAATGCCTTCCTTTGCATGTGTGGGGTCTTCAAGATAGAGCCCCACTTCATCTTTTTCATGTAGTACTACAAACTCCACCCTGTTCCAAAGGGCGGGTTCTACTTCTTGCTTCCTCGGGGATCTGGGAACAAAAAATATACGTTCACCTTCGGAACGAAGGACAGTTGGCAAGGGCGGCAAAAGAAATTCTTCTTTCTGAAGGTGGATGAGCAGTGGAAGCATGTGCCAACTAAATGGGCTTCGAGGACTCTTAATATTGACGTAGTAGATTCGAGCAGGCTACTAACCTTAGAGCTAGAGTCCTAGTTTGAAGAATTTGACAACCGTATTCGGGCTATCATGGATTGGGATCCCGAGGTCCCTTTGCGTTCTCTATACCCCTTCCCCATAAGATGGAACTTTATGACCGAAGAGGTTCTTCGGGAGCTAGGGGTAATCAAAGAGCATATTACTGACATGGCTATGCCAAAGCCCTTATTTGACAGGAAGAAGACGTGTTTGGTGATGCTCCTTCGGGGCAACCTTACTTATTCGGCACTCAAAGAGAGTACGTTCCTTCCCATATTTAGTGATATACATCCTTCTGTACTTACACTGATATTTTTCTTTTCGCATAAATGGGTGATAAGTCTACTACCTTTTACAATAGCCTCTTTCTTGGCCAGGGTGAAAATGTGGAGCAGCAAAAAAGGAAGGCAACGCCAAAGAGGAAGAAGGCACCAGGCGGACCATCTTTGGCATTGAAGTTGAAGAAGGTGAAGGAGGACTCCTTTCTACCTCTGCCCGAAGGGGAAGTGGAGATTCTATATCAAACTCTTGTTCGCGCCAATCCCTCTTCGGGGCTAGTGACACGGCCGTCCTTGGACCCTACCCAGGAAGCCTGTGAGAACTGGTCTCACGGTGGTTGTAATTGGCTAGTTGTATATGGCTAGTTGTATATATGTGTGGATTAAATCCCATGATACCAGTTGATTAACCTAGAATATGCAAGATGCATGCTCTTCACGCTTTGACTTGGATCATTAAAAACATAAGCATTAACTTCACCAAGTAATTTCTATAGAAAGTAAATACAAATAGCCAAAGCATACAAAATCAACCTTTATGTGAATTTACTACACATTACAACTCGTGGGAGCATTCATACATAAAGTGGACTAATGCCCTCACCCAAGAGCAACCCTAGAGTCTAGGACTCTTTATAACATAAACTATGGAGGCAACTAAGAGTACTGTATAAATACAAGCCTCTACAGAGATATTCTTGAACTAACTCCCACCTTGGATAGACGTCCCAGTGGCGAGCCCTAAAAGCTTTGTCCAGGTGCTACTAGGCTCTACAGCCAAAGGAAGACTTAAGTTAGTATTGTTACTTAACCAACAAGTACCCATGTAGGCAAGAATCATAGAGATTCTCAAGTGCCGCACTTGTACATACAAAAGAGCAGTACCGCAATAATCCTCAATGATTACCCGGGCCAACAACTTCAGTCTCTGCACAACATAACTAGGGAATGAGAACATAACATTCTTTGTAAGGGTCTTCAGTGTACCTGCAAGAAAATTACTAAGGACACCATATATGGTAACATATGTAACCTGTT
Organism: Aquilaria sinensis; assembly: GCA_005392925.1. Taxonomy (NCBI): domain Eukaryota; kingdom Viridiplantae; phylum Streptophyta; class Magnoliopsida; order Malvales; family Thymelaeaceae; genus Aquilaria; species Aquilaria sinensis. The sequence goes on from SMDT01000395.1 coordinate 83,599, forward strand.
GTGAGCTCATACAGCCTGAGGGTTTGAAATATATGTGATAGCCGAAGGGCTATCGCCCCTTGAAGGACTTCGCATGTGCGCACCACCCTTGGCTAGCACACCACCTCCAGTCGAAACAGACACAACAAAACCCCGGCAAATAGAGGGCCTTAGCACCCTCGGACAAGCCGGATAGGCGCTACCCTCAGGAAACCTATAAGACCAGCTTCGGTCAGAAGGGGTCACCACCCTTCCCGAGGGTGACCTCACGCCGACCTCACGTGCCCAAAACTACCTTTGGATATTCTTTGGGCCACCCTCGGAGCACGGTCACAAAGTGCCATAAACAAGTACCTGAGCCTGACTTCGGGAGAGCCCAACCGAAGGTGCCACGTACAAATAAGGGACTTCCCTCCAAAGGAGCTTGCCTCCCCGAATGAGCTCTGTACTATGAAGGAGTTTGGTCCCCTGAAAAGGCCACATGGACATACGACAAAACGACTAAGAAGCCTCTGACACAAAAGCCTCACGCATGCCCCTAACACAGGCACCCCTGTCACAGCAACCCCACCGGCACCCTTGGTTAGAACGGCCTAAGGCGAGCTGGAGGAGCCCTCTGCAGAGGTCCACACTAAATCGGGCTGAACACGTGTCACCATCTCAATAGGCTATGTCAAACGGCCTTCTCCCTGGACCCTCCTATAAATACTTGCACAGTGCTTTCATAAGGACCAGGAAGAGGTAATAAGGAATTCTTGCTATACTCTGCTTACTATTCCCTTTCTCTACAAAGTACTGACTTGGGCGTCAGAGGCTCCTCCCCTGGAAAATACTCCGATGAGCTCCTAACCCTTGCTTTTCTGAGTCCTTGCAGTCCATCCTTGCACCGGAGGCCCTTCATCCAGGCATTCCCTCAACGGAAGTTCCTGCTCCAGGCTCACCATGTTTCACAACAAAGATGCATAAGGGCATCATTTGGTGCCATCTGTGGGAATCCTTTCCCAGGTCGTCATCTTAGAGACTCAGCGTTCCAAAGACAAGGGGTTCCCGAGGTCCCCCTCTACGCCGGAGGCTCAGCCGGCGACCGAGTAGCCCACTGCAGAGACTTCTACACTGGAGGATGACCGCCCTCTAACAGCGACGTTAGGCTTCTTACAAGACTTCCAGTGCTCCATCGTCGCTGAAATGACTCAGCAACTTGACCAGAGGTGGCCCCAGCCTCCTTCGGTCCGAAGGGCCTCCCCCTCGGCAAAGAGCCAGGAGAGAAGCCCAAGGTCCACCCACCAGAGTTCCAGGAGTGAGGGCTTTCATGACGCATCTTCGATGGAGGACGTGCCCCCTAGGGCGTGACCCACCAGAGAAAGGTTCCCAAAAGAAACTAGGAGCTCCTGTCGGTGAAGTCCATCCCTGTACCGAAGGTCCCAGTCTCTTTGCCGCTGAAGTTACTCTCCAGGAAGGAGAAGAAGTTCGCCATTGCCTACGACCACCAGGCAGCAAAGGGAAGCTAACACAGCTACCCTCATGGAGAAGATCCTTGGAAGACTGGAAAAGGTTGATAGGTAGATCTCCCAAAAACCAGTCTGGTCAAGATTGTTTGACGCTTATACCGAAGAAGAGTCACCCTTTGCACAGGAAGTGCTGACGCGCCCATGCCTAGTGACTTCAGGGTGCCACGCTTCGAAACCGACAATGGGTGTGTTTGGTTTTAGGAGCCAAATAGCGCAGTGGAATTTAACTGAAACCCTCCAGGATCTTAGTGAAACGGGGTATACCAGGTGTTCGAAAATTTTCATACCTAATTTTCGGTTGAGATCTCTTACTCAACTGTAGAGTCGAATCACAAAACCTGAATAGTTAATGTGTTCAAGTTCTCTATGGTATCCATACGAGCCTCTCGGGAACACCACACTTCCACCACGTCCCGGCAGATGCGTTTCTCTTGCGCTCGCAGTGCTAGCTTGCGTCCTCCAAGGAATTGCAAGGGAAGAGTGCGGCTGTCCTTTTGGGAGGCTAGGGCAAGAGACCTGCCAATTTCTTGCTAAAAGTTGTATTTATAGTGAGACTCAACTTCTAGGCCTAATGGGTTTCAAAGCCCTAATCCAATTAGGCTTTAATTTCGGGCTTAGTAATGGCTCAACTCTTGGGCCCATTATTAATATGAAATTATTGTGAAACCATAACCCAAATAATTAGCCCATGCACTATAATGATTCAAATAGCTCTATGTGTGTGACCCAATAGGCTCTTACCACATTGGCAATGATCATAAATCACATTTATGATTATAAGCAATGAACGGTGTCTAGCAACACATCATTGCTACCCAAGTGACAAGATTGTCAGTGATTCGACTAAACCTTTATGATCATCATCGACATATGCTATTGTCCCTTTGTCCAAGATACCAAGACTAAGCACGAGACGTGGAATGTGTCACTCTTGTATAGCCCAATCTTTGGTTTCTTGATTACCGAGTAGACCAACTTAAACTGATGATATTGATATCGCATATCAACTCATCCGAGCATGGCTATGCATTTTTCTTAGTCTCACTCTATCAAGGGGCCCGAAGATATCACTCCCGTTACATAGGAGGGACAAATCCCTTCTTGATCATACAAGTTCCTTCACATGATATGTGGCATACCCAATGACCTCCTTCAAGTTCACTCAGTTACGAGCAACAAAGGAAAGTATCAAAGTATGTGACTCACATGCAGGGAACCTTGATGATCTTAGGTCGAAGGACTACATATACCATGATCACTACGATGATCACTTATGACACTCATATAACGATCCATGTAGTATTCTCATGGTGGGTCGGTCCAGTACACAAGTTCTCCAACTTGTACCCATATGTAGACTACATATATCATATTAGTCTCCACATATGCTAGTCATTATGTATTATTGCAACCCGCTCCACAATAATACTAAACCAGGGACATTTGAGAATATCATTATTCTAGGGTTTCAATTATGTTTATTACGTTACGCAGAAATAAAACAGCAAACATAATTGCTGGATTAATGCCTTAATAAAATATCATGACTCAATGTGCAAAAAATACAATCATCTAATGATTGGCTTTTTGGGCACAACACTAACAGGGCGTAGTGACCCCCAGGTGCACCTGACAAAGTACAAGCGAAGCATGGTGCTCCACGGCGCAGATGACGCTACCCTCTGCAAGTGTGTCGAGGTGACCCTCTCTGGTCTAGTAATGGAATGGTATAACTCCCTGGCCCACGGAAGCTTGTTGAGTTTCCAGGAGCTGTCTGCTGCCTTCACCCAACAATTCATTGGTAGTAGGCCAATGGCCAAGATGCCGGTGCAGATGTTCGACATAGCACAGTGAAGTGGGGAAACCATTCACGACTACGTCGAAAGGTTCAACCGAGAAGCACTAAGCGTGCCTGACTTTTGGTCTGAGATTCGCATCCTTGTAATGATAAGAGGACTTCGAAGAGACTCCCAGCTCTTTTATGAGTTCTCCAAGGACCCCCCAGACACCCTCGAGGAGTTCTACCAAAGGGCCGAACAGCACATGACGGCCGAAGAATTTAGAATGGGGGGACCAAAGGTGGAACACCCTCGGCCCGAAGGACCAAGCCACCAGCCTCGTTACCAGAATGAAGTTGGAGGAAGGCCCCAAAAACAAAGGGGTAAAAGGCCAATGACGTTCGCTCCCCTGAATGCCATGAGGGCCAGCATTCTCATGGCATTCAAAAGGCAAGGGACTACAGTTCGAAGGCCAAAGGCCATGACTTCAGAAAACCCGAAGAACATGAAGAAGTTCTGCCAATTCCATGAGATCATGGCCATGACACTGAAGACTGCTTCCAGCTGAAGAAGTACATCGAGTCTCTAATAAAGCAAGGCCAACTTTGCCAGTACTTGCAAATGCCTTCTCCGAAGGGGAGAAAGGAGGAACAAAGAATGGGGGGACAATGAGGACTATGAATCCGATAGACGTCGAGGCCGAAGTCCTCAAAAGAATCTGCCACCCTCAGCAAGGGTCATCCAAACCATTGCTACAGGGATACCCTTGGCTGAGAGGAAAAGAAAGATAAGAGAAATCTCCATAATGGAGTATAGGAACTCGCCGAACAGGCTAGTTTGCAAAGACGGGTCCACTGTGAAGTTCCCTCACGATGACCCAGTTCTTGTCACGGGAAGGATAGGGAGTTGGGACGTCAAAAGAGTACTTCTAGATGACAGTTCCAACACTGACATCATCTTCTCGCACCTACTGCCTAACTTAGGCATTTCAAAAGGCAACCTCAACATAGTCAATTCCCCTACCTTCAGGGTTGGGCCATCCGAGCTCCCCGTCCTCGGATACATCGACTTGCCCTTAATGCTGAAAGGGACCTCACCTCAGAGTCAGGAGGAATTGTTTGCCTCCATTATGATGAGGTTCATCATCATTGATGTTCCCTCATCATACAACGCCATCCTTGGAAGGCAAACTCAAGGCAATCTGCACATCCGCCCGGATGTAAAGTACTTAACAGTCACCTTCGCAACTAAAGAAGGAGATGCAAAGATATTCATTGACCAATCCGAGGTCAGGATGGTCTTCACCGACGCTAGACAAAGCCCGAAAAAGGTACAAGTACAGACTTCGGCTACTGAAGGAGCCGTCATGACAGGCAAAGAGACAGCAAATGAGGGAGTAGAGGAGTTGGAAAAAGTGGAAATAGAAGATGTAGAGCTGGTCCCCGGCCAGAACACGCGAGTGAGGAAAAAATTTGCCAAGGGTGACAAAGATAGGCTTGTATCATTCTTGTTAATGAACAAATCTATTTGCCTACACTCCGAAAGACATGCCTGGGGTCAACCTCAGCATAATCCATGATAGTCTCAAAGTACGCCCTAATGCAAGGCCGATTTGGCAGAAAAAACAAAACCTATTGGCTCATAAGAACTCCTTTGTTAAAACCGAAGTTAAGCGCCTGATTGAGGTAGGGATAATAAGAGAAGTTAAATACCCCAAATGGCTCAGCAACATGGTTATCACCACAAAAGAAGGGAGTGAAAAGCACTAAATGTGCATCGATTTTTGGAACCTGAATGATGCCTGTCCAAAGGACTCCTACCCTTTGCCAGCTATAGACCAATTGGTGGATTCAACCGCCAAATACGGTCTTCTCAGTTTCCTCGATGCCTTCAGTGGGATCATCAAATTTGGATGAACCCTGAAGATGAGGAAAAAATTGCCTTCATCACTGAAGTTGGTACCTACTACTACGTCAGAATGCCTTTGGGCTTAAGAACGCAGTGGCTACCTATCAGAGGTTGATGAATAAACTGTTCGACTCCCAGATCGGAAGGAACATAGAAGCGTATGTCGATGATATGATAGTTAAGAGTAGAATGCCTAGTAATCATATCTTGGACTTAGACGAAACCTTCGAACGACTTTGGGAGTTCGGCATTTGCCTTAATCCCAAGAAGTGCGTGTTTGGAGTGAGTGCAGGTAAGTTCCTTGGGTTCATGGTGTCAGAAAGGTGAAAAGATGGCAACCCTAAAAAGGTCAAGGCCTTGTTAGGATTTCGAACACCTACAACCACTAAAGATATACAAAGGCTTAGCGAAAGAAGCACTTCCCTTAGTAGATTCATTTCTAGGTACGGCGACCGATGTCGACCATTCTTCAAGGTACTTACCAAAGCAACCAAAAGTGAAGGCAACTTCAGAACCGAGGTGCACCCTTGGAACCAAGAATGTCAGAAAGCTTGGGATGAGCTTAAAAGCTACCTAACCCGTCAGCCAGGAGAGCCTCTCATCCTCTGCCTTTCCATCACTGAAAAAGCTGTGAGTTCAATCATAGTGAAAGAAGAGGGTGGGAGGTAGTGGCCAGTATATTATGTAAGCAAGTCCCTGCACGGCACCGAGGTCAAGCACCCATTGCTCCAAAAGCCATTTATGCGTTAGTACTCGCAGGAAGGAGGCTACGGCCCTACTTTCAAGGACACGGCATCATTGTTTGAAGTAACCTACCTATTACCCACTCTAGGGTAGTCCAATTATGGTGCCAAAATTGTGCCTTTAGACTCCCAGGATTGGTAATGTTCTGTAGGCCATCAGAACACTACCCTTAGTGCACATACCCAAGTGGCCTTGTTGGACACTATGTAAATACATGCATATTGGTCCAACCATCACACACATATTCACATTTCATGCACACCATGGTAGCAAAGAAGGAAAACACTAGCACAAGTCGTAATCTTGGCTACCACACATTAGGCAATCATATTAAATTCTAGTGACCAGCCACTGCACTTGTAACTTCCACTAATAAACTGTATCATTCTAGCCACATACCCCCCATGTTTTCTTTGCTCCATTACTAATTACAGACTTAGATAAAACTATGAAATTTTGTTTTACATCAATAGCCCACCTATGGACCAACTTATGGATTTTTTAAGTTGGTTACAAAATTCTGACCAAATGAATAGTAACTTAGCCAACTTTGCAACATCATATCTTTGGTTGCAGGGCTCTAAATTTAGAAATTAAAAATCCCAGTTAAATCTTAATATGTTATCTAGATGTGGTCAAAATTTCATACAAATATTCATTCTACAAAGGGAGATACAGAACTTTAAGTGCAAAGTCAAAATTCAGGTCACTCTATGACCATTTTGCCCATACAAAATTTCATAGGTGTGAAAACACTTCATTCACAAGGGGAAATCACTCCAAGGCTACCCCATATATGTCCATTACACATAGGAAATACATTCCCTTGCATTTAACAACTTTATGTGGCCAAAACAGAATTTACAAGTAAGCAGCCCATCATTCACACTTAGGCAGCTTTGCACCACATCACTTACATAGCCAAAACTTTACACAAATGTTCACATACTAGTCCCATTTTGCATACAACACATGTACATGCATACATGCACTACAATATGTTTTTAACTCAGCTAAATACATACCCTAAGTTACAGGAGTGCCTGAAATGCAATGGACTGCATAAACAGGATGCTGGACAGCTGCTGCACAATACAGTAACTACCACCATTAAAAATACCAAAAGTGCTCCTAAAATGACCAAATTTTCCAGATCACAACTAGACATATGGAAGTTCATGTACCTAAAATTTTAGATTAAAAATCAAACCACAAAGGTTAGTTTGATGGTGATCTTTCAGCTGAACCTGAAATGACAGAATTGAGGGGAGTAAGTTTCATTGAGAAACTTAGTAAGGGTAACACTTGGTTTCTTAACGTAATGTGATCCTCATTAAAACCTGCATCCAAATAAACTAAAACAAAAAAAACAAAATGCATATATACAACATATAGCAACCAAATGCAGCAGCCATTCACAACAAACAAACACATGAAATGCAGCAACAATAATAACCATAGGTTAGTCCGTAAAACATGCAATAAACTTAAATAAATCACTATCGTAGCCCTCCTCAAGCTAATGCTTGGCCTTAGGAGGATTTTAATAGTAGTTAGTACTAACTTTGGGCTCTTGAAACCCTCACTTTACTGCCATCTTCAGCATGGTAACACTATGGCCGAAACCTTGCCATGCTTCTTTCCCTTTAACCCATGCTAGGTTCCTAGAGCTTTTTGCTCTCTTCCAAGCATGGTCTTAGCTCCATGGATGTTTGGAAATATAATAAATAATCCAGGAAACTTTATAAAACTCTTATTTTACTGCCATCTTTGTACACTTGACAGTAGGTCACAAAATCTTCAGTAAATGCACTTCCCTCACTAAGCTTGGTTCATCAAGCTCAAGGCTCTCTTCCAAGCTTAGCCCCTAGCTCCATGGATGTTTGAAAATTTCAGAAAATAGTCCATGAGAGCAAGAGAACCCTCACCTTGAGTGTATGCTGAAATTGGAGCTTGATCCTAGGTGCACCCAAGTCTTAGCACCACATAGCTTCCAATTGCCCTTTCTTGCTTTTTTTTGCCTTCAATTTTGATCTTGTAGGTATGGTGGCTATGGAAGAAGTGTGGGGGTAGAGATGCTGCATTTTTCCTGCTGGAAGAGACCAAATGTGGGAGATAACGACAAAGATAACCACTTACAAAGACTTTAGTGTACAAAACACACTTAATAGCCTTAATTAAGCTTTGTCATTTTCCTTGCTACAAGACCATGGCTTCTTAGTCTTAATTTCTTTGCCCACATTTGACTTTCTTGCCATGCTTTGGCCTACCATCCCTTGAGTGGGATAAGTGATTTCTCCACCTAAATGGCCTTAAATGAGCATAAGGGCACAAAAGACACATAACAAGCTTAACCTTGCTTTATGTCATTTTCCTTCTCATTAATTATGGACTCTTTGTCTCAAACTCATTGGTACACATGTACCCACCATTGTTGACTAATTATCAAGCCTTGGCTGCCTCCCCCATGGTGCAAAAACTCAAAATTGCTCCATTTTGACTGAAGTAAAAAACGTACACATCATATGGCTTACACTAGGACACTTAGGTCCTTTATGCCTTTTTGTGTTTTCTTTGTCTTTAGTTGTCTTCCATGAGCATTTTTGTCCTCCAATAGCATTTTCATACCATTCATATCTTTCTCATAATTCTCCAAATCTCTTTCTTGAGGGTTTTACAATTGAGTACCCGAGTTTCAAAAATCTTACAAAAAAGTCCATTGGTTGCTTGACAAACAAGCAATCCCTAAGGCTTTTCTTGGGGGCCTTCTTACCAACTTGGAACACTTTTGAGGAGGTGTTGATCATGTCTTTTACCCCCCACACTTCAATCACTACGGTGAGAATTACACAATATAATGGTTTTTAGCCATTGTGACACACTTGTAATTCTCCCATTTTGTGAGGTGGTAACAATCCTCCCCCCCTTAAAAATTTTGGTCCTCCAAAATAGTCTTTTGCTTCGAGTATTCTTTAGGATACTTTCCATAAGGTCTTGTTCAGTTTCCCAGGTTGCTTCTCTTTAAGAGTGGTGTGACCACTGAACTTTAACCATGGGAATATGTTTGTTTCTTAACCTTTTGGTATACTTGGCTAAGATAGATATAGGTTTCTCTTCATATGTAAAGTGAGGTTCCAGCTGTATGTCTTCCACTACAATAGCATGCTTTGTGTCTAATAGATATTTCTTAACTATACTGATGTGAAAAACATTATGAACACTTGACATGCTTGGTAGTAGAGCTAACCTGTATGCTACCTTGCCAACTCTATCTAAGATCTCATAAGGACCTATGTATCTTGCAGCTAACTTGGTCTTTTAGGCACATAGATTCGGTCCTTGAAGTACAGTAATCATTGCTTGTAGGCATAGGATTAATAGAAGGAACTTTTTCCTCTCTTGATATCTTTTTACATTTCTCAGTCCACTCAAACCTTTGACCCTTCTTGGTCAAATGAGTAAAAATTGAGGCAATCATGGAAAAGCCTAATACAAATCTCTTGTAGTATCTAGCTAATCCTAGGAAACTTTTGATTTCCTTCATAGTCGTTTGTCTTTCCCACTTTTCCACTGCCTTGACCTTTTCAGGGTATGCCTTAAGGCCTTGTGCATCTATGATATGTCCTAGGAAAGACACTTCCCTTATCCAAAATTAACACTTGGATAACTTGGCATAAAGCTGATGTTCCAATAGAGTCTTTAGGACAATCTTCAGATGATGTTCATGTTCATTTTCATCCTTAGAATACATTAGGATGTCATCAATGAACACAACCACAAATTTGTCTAGAAGTGGTCCGAACACCCTGTTCATCAAGTCCATGAAAGTAGCTGGGGCACTAGTCAAACCAAATGGCATGACTGTGTACTCATAATGCCCATATCTGGTCCTGAATGCAGTCTTAGGAATGTCCTATTCCTTTACTCTCAATTGGAAGTATCTAGATCTCAAATCTATCTTGTAGAAGATCTTAGCTCCCTTGAGTTGATAAAAAAATCCTCAATGCTAGGAAGTGGATACTTGTTCTTGATAGTCACTGTATTGAACTTCCTATAGTCAATGCATAGTCTCAAAGATCCATCCTTTTTTTTCATAAAGAGAATATGAGCTCCCCATAGTGAAACACTTGGCCTTATGAACCCTTTTTCAAGAAGTTCATCAAGTTGTTTCTTGTGCTCATTCATCTCTGTGGTTGGCATTCTGTAAGGAGGTATGGATATTGGACTAGTTTCTAGTTGCAGCTTGATCTCAAACTCAATTTTCCTTAGTGGAGGAATACCTAGTAGGTCTTTAGGAAAGACTTGTCAAAAGTCTCTCACTACAGGTATTCTATCTACTTCTTCTTCACAGTGCAATTGATTCAATGTATAACAATAATCATGCTCAGAAATCACAGGTATCTCATCTAGTACCTCTAGCTCCATGCCATGCATTTCATACACTAATTCCTTAGAATTCACTAATGCATGCACTTCACCATCAAGCAATGTGATTTCCATCTTAGCACAATCAATTCTTATGTTATGCTTAGCAAGCCAATTCATACCTAGCACTAAATCATACTTAGGAATATCCAACACTAGCAGATTAGTCATAGCCTTAGTCATTCCTACTACTAGCTCACAATTCTTAGCTAGGTCATTAGTGAAATGACATTGACTACCTGTTGTTTTCACTCAGGATATCCCAGGCATGATTTCAGTAGGCAATTTCATGGCTTCAGCAAATTTCCTAAACACTATAGATACAGATGCACTAGTATCAAACAGAACACTAACAGGCATACCATTAAGGTAAATGTCACCTCTTAGTGGTCCTCCCTGCTCTGATGTCTTTGGCCTCCTTTAAGCTTGTGGGTAGTCTTTTATCCAATGATCCATGGATCCACATCTTAGACATGCTTGGGTGTCAAAATACCATGGTTTCTTTGCACGAAACTTCTTGCATTTAGGGCACCATAGGCCAGGGAACTTCCCCTTAACCTTGCCCTCACCACCAAAATGGGAACTCTTGGCAATTCCCTTGCCATATGGTGGCTTCTTCTTCATGCCTCCTGCCTGACTACTTTCCCCTGGTCCACTGGGAAGGTACTTAGTCTCATACTCCTCTTGCTTGACTAATAGAGCTTTCTGCATGCTTCATAGTATGTGACTGCTCCAAAAGGTATAACAACATTTCTAATGTCTGACTTTAGGCCTCTGACAAATCTTTTGGCCTTCAATTCCTCTAGTTCATGATATTGAGGAGCATACCTCACCAATTAATTGAATTTGTGCTCATACTTTAGGACACTAAGGTTGTCATGCCTTAGAGCATGCTAAAGATTTAACTTAAGTCAAATGGAGCAATTTGGAGTTTTCCCACCATGGGGGAGGCAGCCAAGGCTTGATAATTAGTCAATAATGGTGGGCACATGTGTACCAATGAGTTTAAGATAAAGAGACCATAATTAATGAGAAGGAAAATGACATAAAGCAAGATTAAGCTTGTTAAGTGTCTTTTGTACCCTTAAGGTCATTTAAGGCCATTTAAGTGGCCAAATCACTTATCCCACTCAAGGGATGGCTGGCCAAAGCATGGCAAGAAAGTCAAATGAGGGCCAAGAAATTAAGATTAAGAAGCCATGGTCTTGTAGCAAGGAAAATGACATAAACCTTAATTAAGGCTATTAAGTGTGTTTTGTGCACTAAAGTCTTTATAAGTGGTTATCTTTGTCTTTATCTCCCACATTTGGTCTCTTCCAGTAGAAAAAATGCAGTATCTCCACCCTCACACTTCTTCCATAGCCAGCATTCCTCCAAGATTAAAATTGAAGGCAAAAGAAGGCAAGAAACGGAATTGGAAGCTATGTGGTGCTAATACTTGGGTGCACCTAGGATCAAGCTCCAATTTCAGCATACACTCAAGGTAAGGGTTCTCTTGCTCTCATGGGTTGTTTTCTGTATTTTCAAGCAACCATGGAGCTAGGGCTAAGCTTGGAAGAGAGCCATGAGCTTGATGAACCAAGCTTAGTGAGGGGAGTGCACCTACTGAATGTTTTGTGACCTAGTGTGAAGTGCACAGTGATGGCAGCGAATTTCTGGATTTCTAGGGCCTAAAAGTTAGTACTAACTACTATTAAAATCCTCCTAAGTCCAAGCATTAGCTTGAGGAGGGCTGCCATAGTGGTTTATTTAAGTTTATTGCTTGTTTTATGGACTAACCTATGGTTATTGTTGTTGCTGCATTTCATGTGTTTGTTTGTTGTGAATGACTACTGGATTTGGTTGCTATATCTTGTATATATGCATTATGGTTTTTGTTTTGTAGTGTCTTTGGATGCAGGTTTTAATGAGGATCACATTACCTTAAGAAACCAAGTGCTACCCATACTAAGTGTCTTAATGAAACTTACTCCCCTCAATTCTGTCATTTCAGGTTCAGCTGAAAGATCACCATCAAACTAACCTTTGTTGTTTGATTTTTAATCTAAAATTTCACGTACATGAACTTCCATATGTTTAGTTGTTATCTGGAAAGTTTGGTGATTTTAGGAGCACATTTGGTATTTTTAATGGTGGTAGTTACTGTGTTGTGTAGTAGCTGTCCAGCATCCTGTTTATGGAGTCCATTGCATTTCAGGCACTCCTATAACTTAGGGTGCATATTTAGCTGAGTTAAGAACATATTGTAGTGCATGTATACATGTACATGAAGTGTATGCAAAATGAGACAAGTATGTGAACATTTGAGGAATGTTTTGGCTACAGGGTTCTAAATTCAGAAATTCCAAATTCCAGTTCAACCTCTAGATTTTATCTAGGTATGGTCAAACTTCATAAAAATATTCCTTCTACACAGGGAGATATAGAACTTTAAGTGCAGAGTCGAAATTCTGGACACTCTATGACCATTTTGCCCATACAAAATTTCACAGGTGTGCAAACACTTCATTCACAAGGGGAAAGCACTCCAAGGCTACCCCATATATGTCCATTACACATAGGAAATACATTCCCTTGCATTTAACAACTTTACGTGGCCAAAATAGAATTTACAAGTAAGCAGCCCATCATTCACACTTAGGCAGCTTTGCACCACATCACTTACATAGCCAAAACTTTACTCAAATGTTCACATACTTGTCCCATTTTGCATACACTACATGTACATGCATACATGCACTACAATATGTGTTGGGTTTCGAGAGCCAAACAGCGCAGCGGAATTTAACCGAAACCCTCCAGGATCCAAGTGAAACGCGGTAAACCAGGTGTTCGAAAATTTTCATACCTAATTTTCGGTTGAGATCTCTCACTCAACTATAGAGTCGAATTGCAAAACCTGAACAGTTGACGTGTTTAAGCTCTCTATGGTATCCACACGAGCCTCTCGGGATCACCACGCTTCCACCATGTCTCGGCAGATGCGTTTCTCTTACGCTCGTAGTGCTAGCTTGCGTCCTCCAAGGAATTGCAAGAGAAGAGTGCGACTGTCCTTTTGGGAGGCTAGGGCAAGGAGACCTGCGAATTTCTCACTTAAAAGTTGTATTTATAGTGAGACTCAACTTCCAGGCCTAATGGGTTTCAAAGCCCTAATCCAATTAGGATTTAATTTCGGGCTTAATAATGGCTCAACTCTTGGGCCCATTATTAATACGAAATTAAAGTGAAACCATAACCCAAATAATTAGCCCATGCACTCTAATGATCCAAATTGCTCTATGTGTGCGACCCAATAGGCTCTTATCACATTTGCAATGATTATAAATCACATTTATGATCATAAGCAATGAGCGGTGTCTAGCAACACATCAATGCTACCCAAGTGACAAGATTGTCGATGATTCGACTATACCTTTATGATCATCACCGATATATGCCATTGTCCCTTTGTCCAAGATATCAAGACTAAGCACGAGACATGGAATGTGTCACTCTCGTATAGCCCAATCTTTGGTTTCTTGATTACCGAGTAGACTAACTTAAACTGATGACATTGATATCGCATATCAACTCATCCGAGCATGGCCATGCATTTTCTAAGTCTCACTCTATCAAGGGGCCCAAAGATATCGCTCCCGTTACATAGGAGGGACAAATCCCATCTTGATCATACAAATCCCTCCGCATGATATGTGACATACCCAATGACCTCCTTCAAGTTCACTCAGTTACGAGCAACAAAGGAAAGTATCAAAGTATGTCACTCACATGTAGGGAACCTTGATGATCTTAGGTCGAAGGACTACATATACCCTGATCACTATGGGAATCACTTATGACACTCATATAACGATCCATGTAGTGTTCTCATGGTGGGTCGGTCCAGTACACAAGTTCTCCAACTTGTACCCATATGTAGACTACATATCTCATATTAGTCTCCACATATGCTAGTCGTTATGTATTATTGCAACCTGCTCCACAATAATACTAGGCCAGGGACTTTTAATAATATCATTATTCTAGGGTTACAATTATGTTTGTTAAGTTACGCAGGAACAAAACAACAAACATAATTGCTGGATTAATGCCTTAATAAAATATCATGACTCAATGTGCAAAAATACAATCATCTCATGATTGGCTTTTGGGCACAACACTAACAATATGTACTTAACTCAGCTAAATACGCACCCTAAGTGACAGGAGTGCTTGAAATGCAATGGACTCCATAAACAGGATGCTGGACAGCTGCTGCACAACACAGTAAATACCACCATTAAAATTACCAAATGTGCTCCTAAAATCACCAAAATTTCCAGATCACAACTAGACATATGGAAGCTCATGTACGTGAAATTTTAGATTAAAAATCAAACCGAAAGGGTTAGTTTGATGGTGATCTTTCAGCTGAACCTGAAATGACAGAATTGAGGGGAGTAAGTTTCATTGAGAAACTTAGTAATGGTAGCACTTGGTTTCTTAAGGTAATGTTATCCTCATTGAAACCTACATCCAAAGACACTAAAACACAAAAACCACAATGCATATATACAAGATATATCAACCAAATGCAGCAGCCATTCACAACAAACAAACACATGAAATGCAGCAACAACAATAACCATAGGTTAGTCCGTAAAACATGCAATAAACTTAAATAAATAACTATGGCAACCCTCCTCAAGCTAATGCTTAGCCTTAGGAGGATTTTAATAGTAGTTAGTACTAACTTTGGGCTCTAGAAACCCTCACTTTACTGCCATCTTTAGCATGGTAACACTAAGGCCAAAACCTTGCCATGCTTCTTTTCTCTTAGCCCATACTTGGTTCCAACAGCTTTTTGCTCTCTTCCAAGCATGGTCTTAGCTTCATGGATGTTTGGAAATATAGTAAACAATCCATGAAATTTTAGAAAACTCTTATTTCACTGCCATCTTTGTACACTTGATAGTAGGTCACAAAACCTTCAATAAGTGCACTCCCATCACTAGGCTTGGTTCATCAAGCTCATGGCTCTCTTTCAAGCTTAGTCCCTAGCTCCATGGATGTTTGAAAATTGAAGAAAATAGTCCATGAGAGCAAGAGAACCCTTACCTTGAGTGTATGTTGAAATTGGAGCTTGATCCTAGGTGCACCCAAGTCTTAGCACCACATAGCTTCCAATTGCACTTGCTTGCTTTTTTTTGCCGTCAATTTTAATCTTGGAGGTATGGTGGCTATGAAGAAGTGTGGGGGTGGAGATGCTGCATTTTTTCGGCTGGAAGAGACTAAATGTGGGAGATAAAGACAAAGATAACCACTTATAAAGACTTTAGTGCACCAAACACACTTAATAGCCTTAATTAAGCTTTATGTCATTTTCCTTGCTACAAGACCATGGCTTCTTAGTCTTAATTTATTGGCCCACATTTGAATTTCTTGCCGTGCTTTGGCCAGCCATCCCTTGAGTGGGATAAGTGATTTGGCCACTTAAATGGCATTAAATGAGCTTAAGGGCACAAAAGACACTTAACAAGCTTAACCTTGCTTTATGTCATTTTCCTTCTCATTAATTATGGTCTCTTTGTCTTAAACTCATTGGTATACATGTGCCTACCATTGTTGACTAATTATCAAGCCTTGGCTGCCTCCCCCATGGTGGGAAAACTTCAAATTGCTCATGGAAGACAACTAAAGACAAAGAAAACACAAAAAGGCATAAAGGACCTAAGTGTCCTAGTGCAAGCCTTATGATGTGTACGTTTTTTACTTAAGTCAAATGGTATGTCCCAGAGAGTCAACTAAAAGTGGTGGAGCGTAAACCCTTAGTAATCAAAGGATAATACCTAGGGTTAAATGAAACTGAAGTAGAAGTAGAGCTGGGTAAAATACCCATAATAAGGGAAATCCTCTCTTTTTGGATGCCTTTTGCATCCCACTGGCATTCCCAGGGCCTCTCACCGTTTGGCCACTAAATTTTTGCTCTAGGGCCATAGCCCTCTGAACAATGTCATAATAGTTATGGGCATCCACTGCCCTAAGTATTTGGCTCAGTTTGGGCCTTAGTCCTCTGAGGAACCTCTTTGCCTTCAAATCCTTTTGGCCATCATATTGAGGGGCATAGCAGATAAGGTTATTAAACCTCTGCTCATGTTCCAGTACTGAGAGCTCTCCCTACTCAAGTAAGTCAAACTCGACTTGCTTCTGGTCTATTAGGGCTTCATTGATGTACTACTGCCAAAAAACTTGTAGAAACTTAGGCCACCTCATTGCTCTTCTTCTAGAAGTAGGCCTCCTAGCATTTTTGCTAGCATAAGTCCTGTGGACTGCTCTCCACCATAGTTCAGCATTGCCTTCTAATCTGAAGGTTGCAAGCTAAACCTTTTGAGAAGAGGAAACCTCCATTCTCTCGAAGATTTTCTCAACCTAGTTAATCCAGAATTTAGCTTCATCCGGACCACTACTCCCTTTGAAAACTGGGGGTTTTAAGGCAAGAAACAAATCTAGTTGACCCTTTCTTACGCTTCCACCATTTCTTCTGGGTGCTCTTTCATCTCTATCAGTAAGCCCTTCTCTAGGGGCCCTCGTCATCCCAGTGGTAGTAGTGAGGCGAGTTGGCCACTCTATTTCCTCAGTGTCCAGTTCTTCTACTTCTAGACTTTCTTCCTGCTCAGCCTTAGCCTCTTGTCGGATCTCTGACTTGACTCTTCTAGCTCTTGGGTTTCTCCTGTCATCATCATCTTCATCATCATTAATCTTTCTCCCATGATACCAACTTTTGTTACCCACTCCGGGGTATTCCAATTATGGTACCAAAAGTGTGCATTTAGACTCCCAGGATTGGTAATGTTTTGTAGGCCATCAGAACACTACCCTTAGTGTGCATACCCAAGTGGCCCTCTTGGGCACTATGTAAACACATGCATGTTGGTCCAACCATCACACACATATTCACATTTCATGCACACCATGGCAGCAAAGAAGGAAAACACTAGTACAAGTCTTAATCTTGGCTACCACACATTAGGCAATCTTATTAAGTTTTAGTGACCAGCCACTGCACCTATAACTTCCACTAATAAACTGTATCATTCTAGCCATGTACCCCCTATTTTATTCACTCTATTATCAATTAGAGACTTAGAAGAAATCAAGGAATTTTTTTTTACACCAATAGCCCACCTATGGACCAAGTTATGGATTTTTGAAGTTGGTTACAAAATTCTGACCAAATAAACAGTAACTTAGCCAATTTTGCAACGTCATATATTTGGCTACAGGGCTCCAAATTCAGAAATTCAAAATCTCAGTTCAACATCTAGATGTCATCTAGGCGTGGTAAAAATATAATACAAATATTCGTTCTACACAGGGAGATGTAGAACATTAAGTGCAGAGTCAAAATTCTGGCCACTCTATAACCATCTTGCCCATACAAAATTTCATAAGTGTGCAAACACTTCATTCACAAGGGGAAAGCACTCCAAGGCTACCCCATATATGTCCATTACACATAGGGAATACATTCCCTTGCATTTAACAACCTCATGCGGCCAAAACAGAATTTACAAGTAAGCAGCGCATCATTCACACTTAGGCAGCATTGCACCACATCACTTACATAGCCAAAACATTACTCAAATGTTTGCATACTTGTCCCATTTTTTATACACTACATGTACATGCATACATGCACTAAAAAATGGTCTTAAATCAGTGAAATATGCACCCTAAGTTACAGGAGTGCCTGAAATGCAATGGACTCCAGAAACAGGATGCTGGACAGCTGCTGCACAACACAGTAAGTACCACCATTAAAATTACCAAATGTGCTCCTAAAATCACAAAACTTTCCAGATCATAACTAGACATATGGAAGTTCATGTACCTGAAATTCAGATAAAAACTCAAACCACAAACGTTAGTTTGAAGGTGATATTTCTGCTGACCCTGAAATGACAGAATTGAGGGGAGTAAGTTTCATTGAGAAACTTCGTAAAGGTAACACTTAGTTTCTTAAGGGAATGTGATCCACATTAAAACCTGCATCCAGAGAAACTAAAACACAAAAAAAAATACATATATACAAGATATAGTAACCAAACGCAGCAGCCATTCACAACAAACAAACACATGAAATGCAGCAACAACAATAACCATAGGTTAATCCATAAAACATGCAATAAACTTAAATAAATCACTATCGAAGCCCTCCTCAAGCTAATGCTTGGCCTTAGGAGGATTTTAACAGTAGTTAGTACTAACTTTGGGCTCTAGAAACCCTCACTTTACAGCCATCTTTAGCATGGTAACACTAAGGCCAAAACCGTGCCACGCTTCTTTCCCTTTAACCCATACTTGGTTCCTGGAGCTTTTTGCTCCCTTTCAAGCATGGTCTTAGCTTCATGGATGTTTGGAAATACAATAAAAAATCCAGGAAAATTTAGAAAACTCTTATTTCACTGCCATCTTTGTACACTTGACAGTAGGTCACAAAACCTTCAATAAGTGCACTCACCTCACTAAGCTTGGTTCATCAAGCTCATGGCTCTCTTCCAAGCTTAGCCCTTAGCTCCATGGATGTTTGAGAACTGTAGAAAATAGTCCATGAGAGCAAGAGAACCCTTACCTTGAGTGTATGCTGAAATTGGAGCTTGATCCTAGGTACACCCAAGTCTTAGCACCACATAGCTTCCAATTGCCCTTTCTTGCTTTTTTTTTTTCAATTTTAATCTTGGAGGTATGGTGGCTATGGAAGAAGTGTGGGGGTGGAGATGCTCCATTTTATTTTTTGCTGGAAGAGACCAAATGTGGGAGATAAAGACAAAGATAACCACTTATAAAGACTTTAGTGCACACAACACACTTAATAGCCTTAATTAAGCTTTATGTCATTTTCCTTGCTACAAGACCGTGGCTTCTTAGTCTTAATTTCTTTGCCCAATTTGACTTTCTTGGCATGCTTTGGCTAGCCATTATGACACACTTGTAATTCTCCTATTTTGTGAGGTGGTAACAATCCTCCCCCCCTTAAAAATTTTGTTCCTCCAAAATAGCCTTCAGCTTCGAGTATTCTTCATGATACCTTTCTATAAGGTCTGTTTCAGTTTCCCAGGTTGCTTCTCTTCCAGAATGGTGTGACCACTGAACTTTAACAATGGGAATATGTTTGTTTCTTAACCTTCTGGTATCCTTGGCTAAGATAGCTATAGGTTTCTCTTCATATGTCAAGTTAGGTTCCAACTGTATGTCTTCCACTACAATAGCATGCTTTGTGTCAAGTAGACACTTCTTAAGCATACTAATGTGAAAAAGATTATGAACACTTGACATGCCTGGTGGTAGAGCTAGCCTATATGCTACCTTGCCAACTCTGTCCAACATCTCACAAGGACCTATGTATCTTGCAGCTAACTTTGTCTTTAAGGCACATAGATTCGGTCCATGAAGTATAGTAATCCTTGCTTGTAGGCATAGGATTAATACAAGAAACCTTTTACTCTCTGGATATCTTTTCACATTTCTCAGTCCACTAAAACCTTTGACCCTTCTTGGTCAGATGAGTAAAAATTAAGGCAATCATGGAAAAGCCTGATTCAAATATCCTGTAGTATCCAGCTAATCCTACGAAAATTCTAATTTCTTTCACAATCCATGGTCTTTCCCACTCTTGCACTGCCTTGACCTTTTCAGGGTATGCCTTAAGGCCTTGTGCATCTATGATGTGTCCTAGGAAAGACACTTCCCTTATCCAGAATTCACACTTGGATAACTTGGCATAAAGCTGATGTTCCAATAGAGTCTTTAGGACAATCTTCAGATGATATTCATGTTCATTTTCATCCTTGGAATACACTAGGATGTCATCAATGGACATAACCACAATTTTGTCCATATGTGGTCTGAACACCCTGTTCATCAAGTCCATGAAAGTAGCTGGGGCATTAGTCAAACCAAATGGCATGACTGCGTACTCATAATGCCCATATCTGGTCCTGAATGCAGTCTTAGGAAATCCTTCTTCCTTTACTCTCACTTGAAGTATCTAGATCTTAAATCTATCTAGAAGAAGATCTTAGCTCGCTTGAGTTGATCAAACAGATCCTCAATCCTAGGGAGTGGATACTTGTTCTTGATAGTCACTGCATTAAGCTTTCTGTAGTCAATGCATAGTCTCAACGATCCATCCTTTTTCTTCACAAAGAGAACAGGAGCTCCCCATGGTGAAACACTTGGCCATATGAACCCGTTTTCAAGAAGTTTATCAAGTTGTTTCTTGAGCTCCTTTGTGGACTTGATGGACTTGATGAACAGGGTGTTCAGACCACATCTGGACAAATTTATGGTTGTGTTCATTGATGACATCCTAATGTATTCTAAGGATGAAAACGAACATGAACATCATCTAAAGATTGTCCTAAAGGCTCTATTGGAACATCAGATTTATGCCAAGTTATCCACGTGTGAATTCTGGATAAGGGAAGTGTCTTTCCTAGGACATATCATAGATGTGCAAGGCCTTAAGGCATACCCTAAAAAGGTCAACACAGTGCAAAAGTGGGAAAGACCAAGGACTGTGAAGGAAATTAGAACTTTCCTAGGATTAGCTGGATACTACAGGAGATTTGTATCATGATTTTCCATGATTGCCTGAATTTTTACTCATCTGACCAAGAAGGGTCAAAGGTTTGAGTGGACTGAGAAATGTGAAAAGATATCAGGAGAGGAAAAGGTTCCTTGTATTAATCCTATGCCTACAAGCAAGGATTGTTGTACTTCAAGGACCGAATCTGTGTGCCTAAAAGACCAAGTTAGCAGCAAGATACATAGGTCCTTATGAGATATTGGGCAGAGTTGGCAAGGTAGCATACAGGTTAGCTCTACTGCGAAGCATGTCAAGTGTTCATAATGTTTTTCACATCAGTATGATTAAGAAGTATCTATTGGACACAAGAAGGTTTAGACACATACAGCTGGAACCTCACTTGACATATGAAGAGAAACCTATAGCTATCTTAGCCAAGGATACCAAAAGGTTAAGAAACAAACATATTCCCATGGTTAAAGTTCAATGGTCACACCACTCTGACAGAGAAGCAACCTAGGAAACTGAAAAAGACCTTATGGAAAGTATCCTGAAGAATACTCGAAGCAAAAGACTGTTTTGGAGGACCAAAATTTTTAAGGGGGGGAGGATTGTTACCACCTCACAAAATGGGAGAATTACAAGTGTGTCATAATGGCTAAAAACCATTATATTGTGTAATTCTCACCATAGTGATTGAAGTTTGGGGGTAAAAGGCATGATCAACACGTCCTTAAAAATGTTCCAAGTTGGTAACTTGGCCCCCAAGAAAAGCCTTAAGGATTGCTTGTTCGTCAAGCAACCTATGGACTTTTTTGTAAGATTTTGGAAACTCGGGTACTCAATTGTAAAACTCTCAAGAAAGAGATTTTGAGAGTTATGAGAAGGATATAAATGGTATGAAAGTGCTATTGGAGGACCAAATTGCTCATGGAAGGCAACTAAAGACAAAGAAAACACAAAAAGGCATAAAGGACCTAAGTGTCCTAGTGTAAGCCATATGATGTGTATGTTTTTTACTTCAGTCAAATGGAGCAATTTTGAGTTTTCCCACCATGGGGGAGGCAGCCAAGGCTTGATAATTAGTCAACAATGGTGGGCACATGCGTACCAATGAGTTTAAGACAAAGAGACCATAATTAATGAGAAGGAAAATGACATTAAGCCAGGTTAAGCTTGTTAAGTGTCTTTTGTGCCCTTAAGCTCATTTAAGGCCATTTAAGTGGCCAAATCACTTATCCTACTCAAGGGATCACTTGCCAAAGCATGGTAAAGTCAAATGTGGGCCAAAAAATTAAGACTAAGAAGCCATGGTCTTGAAGCAAGGAAAATGACATAAAGCTTAATTAAGGCTATCAAGTGTGTTTTGTGCAGTAAAGTCTTTATAAATGGTTATCTTTGTCCTTATCTCCCACGTTTTGTCTCTTTTAGCAGAAAAAATGCAGCATCTCCACCTCCACACTTTTTCCATAGCCACCATACCTACAAGATTAAAATTGAAGGCAAAAGAAAGAAAGAAAGGGCAATTGGAAGCTATGTGGTGCTAATACTTGGGTGCACCTAGGATCAAGCTCCAATTTCAGCATACACTCTGATAGCCGAAGTGCCGTCGCCCTTGGAACCTGTGAACTGTGGTCAGATACTGCCTTCGGGAAGTCGAGCACCACCCGTGAGGAGTACCAGTACCGAACAGGGGAAGAGGGAGTCTGACGCCTTGGACACACGAGCTCGAACGTCCGCCAGCACTTCCGAGGATGATAGTATTTGTCGCGGAACGGGGCCCCAGTGCCCCTAATCTCGTAGGCCCTTAGGGATTATGAATCCCACTAGTTACTATTGGCTAACTATTACTTGTCAATATAAATTAAACAATTTATATGCAACTAGTTTCTTAGCCTACTCAGTTTAAGTTATGCATGCTTCTGTCCTGGCAATGCATACGAATTTTATAAGTCGTGGATTAAAAACATTGCTCGAGCATTTTATTAAAACATATATAAAATGTGCCAAGACCTTGAAAATACTGGTTGCTTTAACTACAAGTAATAGTTTGTGCATACATTACACCTCTAGCATGCACCCAAAAGTAACAAGATGGATTTACATCACAATGTATCCTATTAGAGGCAACTTACTTAGTACACAAGGTACTATGTACAAGAGACAAAAACTACTAACTACTAAGATCATCTACTTGAGCCCACCTTGAGCTATACCAAGCTCCAAGTGTAAACCCTTCACTAGATCTTGTTCTTGTGTACTCTTAGCCTCTACACTGTAAAGGCACAACTTGGTTAGCACATAACTTATACCACAAGTAACTTAGAATCACTAGGATTCTCAAGTGAAATACCTGCAAAACAGAAAGCTTAGGCCTTAGCTATCACCTAGTGATTAGGCCGGGAGTTAGAACCTGCACAATAAACTTAAGGGAATGAGTACTTCAAAGTACTCAGTAAGGATCCCTTGAATACCTGCAATGAAAAATGCAGCAAACTATGCAAATATGGCAACCAAACAACCAAAAAAGCAATTCAATCAACAAACAACTCAAACAATCAACAAAATATGAAATATGCAATGTATGGATGTATGGTATGAAATGCACACAACATATGCACTTGGGACTTTCTGCACTCTAAGTGCTTTAAAACTTTGCCGTGAGCTCAAACGGCGGAGGTACTTGAGATACTGGCCCTCGTATCCCGGATACTTTACCTCACTTAAGTCCCACTTACGGGTTCTAGAGTAGGTCATCACCTATCTCAAACTTACCCGCCTTTCACCTATCTCAAACTTACCCGCCTTTACCCTTAACTTATTGTACAGGGTAGTCTTCCTATGTGGTTTAACTAGCCAAACCCTCAAGGTTTAACTCAGAACACTACTAGTGGCTTGCGTACCAAACCAATGGTTCGGTTGGGATCGACTTAGGTTTTTCTCTTCATTGACCATATGTAAATGACGCTCTATACGGCCAATAAAGAGTCTAAAAACCCACTTAAATCCCCTTAATGCACATCTAAAAGCTGAAGCACTATGAATAACTTAGCCACCAAGTCACACTTTTGTTCTTAACCACACAACTTGACTACCTCTTAAATAATGCACAATTCCCGCTCTAGGAATGAATTTTAGACCCAACCGAGGCTATGGAACGTCTTAGAATAGCCTAGGAATAGAAACCGAGAGTCTAAGTTGCTCTTAAGATGGCCGAAAAAATGGCCCAAAATTCCTTAAATCACCTCTGGCGCTGCGGCGCCATAGAGCAAAAACTCAGCGCCGGCGAACAAAACTTCCTGAGTGAAAAATCGGCCCCTGGCGTCGCGGCGCCAGTCACTTACTTCCGGCGCTGCGGCGCCAACGCCATTTTCTACGGGGCGCTACGGCGCCAGTACAGTTATTTCTGGCATTACGGCGCCAACACCGTTTCCTGCGTTGCGCGACAGCTGCGTTCTTGCACTTAAACTACTCAAACTCTCTCATTTCTAATCCAAGTGATTTGGGTCTTGTTCCTAACTCATTCCCACACACAAAACTACCAAACCATGCATTATTTGAGCTTAATTACTTGAACCCTTACCTCAATTCAGCCACAAAAGCAAGTGTTGATACATAATCATCCTTAGCTCAATCAAGCTTCTTTGAGTTCCACACCTAAAATCAATGCAATTTGGCATCCAACCCAATCAAACTAAGACCATTTCTAGCTCTAGAAACAACCTAGAATCAATCCAAATGATCCCAAGATGCTTACCCACAAATTTTGAATCCAAACAAGCATCCAAGAGCCAAATGAAGCAAGAGCACTAGCAAAGAAGCTTGGTGATGCTTCCTAACACCTTGGGCACCCTTAATTTGATGAAAACTTGCAAGGAAATGAAGTTTTGAGCTATGATCTTGGGAGAGGAGATGGAGCTACGAATTTTGAGCTTGAAACAAAATGACTAAGGAAGAAGAAGACTTAGCTTATAAGCTTATAAAGCAACTTTTCCCTCCCTTGCACTTAAATCCTCCTACTCTCAAAAACTTCAAATGAGTCACTAAACTCTCACCCAAAACTACATTTCTTTGCTCTAAAGGATGCTAAAAGCTTCTCAAACTTGATTCCTTGGACACTTTAGCCACTTAAGATTTAAATGGCCCAAAAACACACTTAGTGTCACAAGTTCTCAAAACTCACAAGGATGGTTCTAAAAGCTAGAACAACTAATGGTTTTGATTTAACTATGCCAAATCACACTTAGGAACTCACTTACTTAATTAAGCTTACCTTACTTGCTTATCAAAGTGCTAACTTGAGGTACTTAATTTAATAAATACTTAATCAAAGTAAAATAAACACTTACTTGATTGACCAACTAGGAGAGCCGTCATAGTATTGACCTCGGGAAAGTAGCGCATCACCTCCCTCGGAAAAGCGGCCAAACCACCTTCGGGGGAGAAGGACTAGCCACCTCTAACATGTTGCCCGCACACACTACACGCCGCCCTCATATGCGCTCTGACATGCCAATGCCGTCTACGTCTTGTAATGTAGGGCTATTCCTGCCCTATCCCGTGGCTCGAGAAGCCTATAGGCGGCTAGAGGCCCCCATGACCAAAAGCACATATTACATCCGACCGAACACGTATCGCTATCTGGACGGGCCCTACCCTCCTATATATACTTAGGAAATGGCCTCAACAAGGGATCTCTCTTCTCCCCTGAAAATATGTAACAGGCAAGAATCTTTGCCCCATAATACCTCCCTTCCACCCCTAAAAGACTGACTTGGGTGTCAGAGGCTCCTCCCCGGAAAAAGACTATGGGGACCTACTAACCTCTGTTTTTTGAGTGTTTCAGGCAGTTCCTCCTGGGAAATCTCCCCTTTAGATGTTCTCCCTCACTGGAAGTCCCTCTCGGCCTCACCATGTCACACAATGAAAATGCTGCTGGGCATCATTTGGCATCGTCTGTGGGAACCCACTTCTAGGTCGCCATCGTTGAAACTCGGCGTTCCAAGGACAAGTCCCCATCCGCGCTAGAAGTTCAACCGGCAACCGAGCAAATTGTAGCAGGGACTTCCTTGCCTGAGGAAGAGCATCCTCTGACTATTACCAAGGGCTTCTTACACGAGTTCCAACGCTCTGTTGTGGCCGAAATGACGCAGCAGTTAGACCGAAGATGGCCACAACCAACTCTGGGTCGAAGGCCTTCTTCACCAGTACCTCACCAGGAGAAGAGTCCTAGATCAACTCACCGGAGTTTAGGAAGCGGGGATCAACGTGATGAGTCCTCGACGGAAAACATACCCCTCAGGACGCTACCTATGGGAGAAATGGGGCCAAAACTTCCCAGAACTCCCCGCTGAAGGAGTTCCTCACCTGAAGATAAGTCGCCATCTCCTCGGCACCGAAGTCATTCCCCAAAAAGAAGACGCTAGTCTCCGTTCCCAAAGGCATATAGATAGCAGGAAAAAGAGCCCAGTGCCACACTACGCATGGCGAAAATCTTAAAGAGGCTAGAAAAAGTTGAGAGGCAGGTAGCTCGGAAACCCGTCTGGGCTAGGTTGTCAGAAACCTTCAATGGAGATGAATCACCATTCACCCGAGGAGTGGTTGAAGCACCTATGCCGAGTGACTTTTGGGTACCTCGGTTGGAGACCTATAATGGCCGAACTGACCCCCAGGCTCATTTGACCAAATACAAGCATATCATGGTATTACACGGTGCTGATGATGCCAACTTGTGCAAATGTTTTGAGGTAACCCTCGCCGGACCAGCAACAGCATGGTACAACTCACTGGCTCTTGGAAGCATCATGGAGTTCCAAGAGTTATCTATTGCCTTCATGCAGCAGTTCATCGGAAACCACCCAACGGCGAAGATGCCAGTCCAAATGTTTGACATAGCGTAGAGAAATGAAGAGACAATTCGCGACTATGTCGAAAGGTTCAACAGGGAAGACTTA
Organism: Aquilaria sinensis; assembly: GCA_005392925.1. Lineage (NCBI taxonomy): Eukaryota > Viridiplantae > Streptophyta > Magnoliopsida > Malvales > Thymelaeaceae > Aquilaria > Aquilaria sinensis. Next base: position 110,462 of record SMDT01000395.1, read on the forward strand.
AGTGTTCCAGACTTTTGGTCAGAAATACGTATCCTGGCCATGACACGAGGAATTCGGAGAGACTTTTAGTTGTTCTATAAGTTTTCCAAGGATCCCCCCGACACACTCAGTGAATTTTACCGAAGGGCTGAGCAGCACATGACTACTGAAGAACTGAGAATGGGAGGCCCAAAACCTGATCACATTCGCACCGAGGGGCCGAGCCAGCAAACTCGCTACCCAGCTGAGCTAGGGGGATGACCTTGGATGCTTGAGGGAAGGAAGCCACTGGCTTTCACTCCTCTAAACACCACAAGGACGAACATCCTCATGGAGATGGAAAGGTAAGGAACTCAGATCCAACGACCGAAAGCCATGACCTCGGACAACAAAAAGAACATGAAAAAGTTCTGCCAGTACCATCAGGACCATGGGCACGATACCGAGGACTGCTTCCAGCTGAGAAAGTACATTGAATCTCTGATAAAGCATGGTCAACTCCGACGTTACCTGCGGATGCCCTCCCCAAAGGGAAGAAGAGAAGAAGGGGGGAAAGGAGATGATGAGGAGTATGACTCCGATAGACGCCGGAATCAAAGTCCAAAAAGGCATCGGCCACCCCCAGCAGGAGTAATACAAATGATCACAATAGGACTGCCGTCGACAGAAAGGAAAAGAAAGGCTAGGGAAATATCAGTGATGGAATATGGGAACCCATAAAAAAAGCTTGTTCGGAAAGTGGGTCCACTGTCACATTTCCTCATGATGATCCACTATTGATTATGGCGAGGGTAGGAAGCTAGGACGTCAAGAGAGTACTGCTTGATGATGGTTCAAACGCGGACATCCTATTCTCACACCTGCTGCCGGGTTTGGGTATTTCAAGGAATGACCTCAAGACCGTCACTTCTCCTACTTTTGGAGTGGGACCGTCCGAACTCCTCTTCCTCGGCTGGATTGATCTTCCTCTAATGCTAAGAGGAACTTCAGAAAACAACAGAGATGAGCTATTTGCCTTTGTAATGAAAAGGTTCATCGTCATGGATGCCCCTTCGTCATATAATGCCATTCTTGGGAGGCAAACGCAAGGGAACCTCCACATCCGCCTGGATGTGAAGTACTTGACTGTCACCTTCGCCACCAAGGATGGAGATGCTAAGATCTTCATCGACCAGGGGGAGGTGAGGAAGGTGTTTGTTAAGGTGAGGAAAGCCCCAGTGACGAACTACGCGCAGACTATGCAAACGAAGGTCATACCCGCAGAAGATTCAAAAGGAGAAGGAACAGAAGATCTTGAGAAAATAGAAACAGAAGAAATAGAGCTTGTCCTAGGCCGAAATACCCGAATAGGGAAAAAATTGGCCAAAGGTGACAAGGAAAAACTTGTATCTTTCCAATTAATGAATAAAGATCTATTTGCCTACTCACGGAAAGACATGCATGGGGTAGACCATCGCATAATACAGCATAGCCTTAAAGTGAGCCTAGAGGCAAAGCCCGTCAGCCAAAAGAAGCGAAGCCTCTCGGCACACAAAAACAACTTCATCAAAACCAAAGTCCAGCACTTGATAGATGCAGGCGTAATCAGGGAGGTCAAATATCCCGAATGGCTAAGTAATGTGGTTATTGCCACAAAAGAAGGGAGCGACAAGCTCTGAATTTGCATCGACTTTCGAAACTTAAATGATGCTTGCCCTAAGGATTCGTATCCTCTCCCACAAATAGATCGGTTGGTAGACTCGACCGCTGAATATGGACTCCTGAGTTTCCTCGATGCCTTCAGTGGGTATCATCAAATCAGGATGTACCCCGAAGATGAGGAAAAAACTGCCTTCATCACCGAAGTCGGTACATATTGCTATGTCAGAATGCCCTTTGGGCTTTAAAATGCAAGAGCCACCTACCAAAGGCTAATGACCAAGGTCTTCAACAGCCAAATAGGGAGGAACATGGAAGTCTATGTTGATGACATGATAGTCAAGAGCAAATTGCCTGGTAGTCATATTGCAGATCTGGAGGAAACCTTCCACTAACTTAGAGCATTTGGAATTCGCCTTAATCCTGAAAAATGCATCTTCAGCGTAAGCTCAGGCAAGTTCCTCGGGTTTATGGTAACGGAAAGAAGTATCGATGCCAATCCAGAAAAAGTCAAAGTGCTACTGGAGTTCCAAACTCCTGTTACAACAAAGGATTTGCAAAGGCTCACTGGGATAATAACGTCCTTTAGCAGATTCATTTCCAGGTATGGGGATCGCTACCGAGCATTCTTTAAGCTCCTTACCAAAGCAGCAAAAAATGGTGGCAACCTCGGGGACAATGACCATCCTGGGAATGAGGATTGCCAAAAGGCCTGGGAAGAACTCAAGGTCTATTTAGCCCACTTACCCACTCTTTGGCAACCACGAGAGGGAGAGCCCCTTGTACTATACCTCGCCGTTACTGAAAAGGCACTGAGTTCGGTTCTCGTGAAGGAAGAGGGGACGGAGCAATGGCCAGTATACGACATGAGCAAGTCCCTACATGGTGCCGAAGTCAGGTATCCCATACCACAAAAGCTATCTATGCCCTGGTGCTAGCAAGCAGGAGACTACGTCCATACTTTCAAGCTCACCCCATTTATATCTGAAGTAACCTACCTCTTCGGGATGTCATGAAGAGAGTTGACCATTTGGGAAGGCTTTCCAAGTGGTGCATAGAGCTCAGCGAGTATGATATTACTTATGATCCAAGGAAAGCAATAAAAGCCCAAGCTCTAGCGGACTTCATTGCTGAAGTACCTGTTACTGAAGGTGATCAATCGGACCTCTGCAAAAGTGAGCCAGAATGGACTCTGTTTGTAGATGGGGCCTCCGGCTCCGAACCCCAGGGAGCTGGGGTAATTATTCGTGGTCCTGAAGGTTTAGAAGTCATCAAAGCCATCAAATTTGGGTTTAACGTCACCAACAACATGGCAGAATACGAAGCTCTCATAGCATGGTTATGCTTGGCCAGAAAGATTGGTGTAAGAAACCTAAAAGACCACAGTGATTCCCAGTTAGTGGTCCGGCAAATGGCAGGGGACTACAGCGTGAAGGACCTGAGTTTGGCAAAATATCACGATCTCGTATCAAAGCTCATCCAGGAGTTCGACGCAACACACATTGAGAACGTACCTCACCGAGACAATGCCGAAGCGGACAGCTTGGCCAAATCAAAAAGGTTCACCGAAGTGTTGAGCCACCCGAGCATAGCGACGCTGAGCATACCAACCTTGGGAAAAGGGTGGAAAGATCCTATAAAGAGTTATCTTACAACCGAAGAACTTCCCGATGATCCTTACGAAGCGGCAAAAGTGTGAAGACATTTCGGACGATATTTCCTAATTGGTGAAGAGTTACACCGGCAAGGGTATGCGAGCCCGCTACAGAGGTGTGTCAGAGAAGATGATGCAAACCCCGATGGTATAAAGACCATGAAACGCGCCCAAGATGTTTTCAAGCTCCACAAGACATCAAAGAGACTGGGTTTAAAGACCCCCACCCCTAATCAACCTATGACTAGAAACGAGAAGTATAGAACTCCAAGAACACAAGCACACTTGTGCACCAAGGCAGTCCACAAAGAACCAAAGAGAAAACCTCTCCAAAGAGCAATATTATTTCGGCATTAATCTGTGTGTTTACATCCATAATATGTGCCTTTATATAGGCCTAAACTAGGGTAAAAATCTGGGCAAAATTCGCAGCCCAAGTCACCTAGGAAACCTAGTTACAAAGGACTCAAGAAAACCTAGTCAAACTAGGATTCCTACACCCTTTTAACACATGTTTAAGGTGTGCAGCGAATTCCATTTATCCTAAGTGACCTAAATCACTTCCATGGCCTAAATAACATCCTAAATAATGTAAATAAACAGGAAAATAAAATAAAATACGTTACAACACAAGATTGGCCATAAAAACCCCAAAATAGTCTTCTCAGGTGGTTCCTGCTTGTGTCTTCAACTTCAAGCTGAAATTCGAACTTGATGCAGCCATGATTTCTCAAAATGCAAAGCATGAAAGTTGTAGATATCTTTCTTATCTTTGAAATGACACCTGAACCACACAAAACGGACATCTAAAGCCAAAGATATGCCCAAAATACTGCAACTGCTTCTGAACCAGCGATAACTCGTAAATCGTGACTTTGAAGCTAAATTGGACCTCCTTAACGTGCAAACTGGGTTTCATGGTCTTCATATGATTTGTAGCTCCAGATGTTAGCTTTCCAATGAATCAAGAATCACTCAATTCTGATCTGTTTAGCTCAAGATATGATTTTTCTACCAGAACATCACCAATCTGTCAACATCCAAGCTTGGCCATCATCTCCATATGATTCCTTGCATGTTGAAATTCCAAGGCCATTCTCCATGAAAAAGCTTGAGACAAAAGCTTGAAGTGCACTAGTGAGCTCCTTAGCTTTCTTTCTTGTCAATGGTCCACTAGTTATCTTCAATGGATCCTTGCCATCCTTGGTTGTGCCTTCTTTGATCATATCAGCTCCCCCCTCCTTAGAAGGATTCGTCCTCGAATCAAAACCTGCATTAGAAAAGGGAATTGAATCAATAACAATGAAATAATCAACACATAAGCACTTACCTTTCACATAAGCACCAATAGCATGGAATGCTTGTGTATGGAGCTTTAATCTTGTGAAAAACCTGAACCAATATCCAAATGCAATGATAATTTTGATACCTCCAGGGTCAAAAACAAAATTAGAAGCAATTAGCACAAAAAATCTGAAATTTTGCACAATTTTCATCTTAACTCTAGGCATCACTTTCATTGCCTTTGCCATCTCAAAAACATTACTCTCACAACTAGTAAAAGTGTTGGAATAATTTACCTTAGGGATGCTGTATGCACTCAAAACAAATGGACCTAAACTCACACAAGTGTTATGGTTATGAAAAGCACAAGTTATGCATGTCAAGACAATAGTTTGCATAGGCCATTCAAACAAACAAGAATTGAACACAATGTGGCCTAAACTAATAACAAAACAAGGATGCATGAATTTCACAAAAATCCTAAGCATTTTAAATGAAACAAGATTGGAGTAGATAGGATTAAGTGAAACCAATTCAGTAGCAAACTTATTTTTGCATGTATATGCACAACAATGCATGAAATTTGTGAATGGGATGTGACACAAAACAAAGGACTCAACATACCTCCTTAAAAGGCTGAATTTAAAACCAGAATTTTCACTCAAAATAAAAACTTTCAGGTTTGGACATAAAGCAAAAAGATCAAGGCTCAAAAGTTTGTGTAATGCATGTGTCATGACAAAAAAATGCTTGCTGGAAATTAAAGATTGACACACAAAAATGGGCTGAACATGAATGTGAATCAAAGAAATATGTAATGCATGTGTAAGAACCAATTTATGCATGAAAAATTCCAAAGAAGTAGATTTAACTTGAGACAAAACAAAATAATGTGAAATGGATGCAAAACAAACAAATTCAAAAACAAAAGACACCAAAACAGATTTTTCTTTAGAGAAACTCAAGCAATTCCAAAGAGGATTTGACAAAACCAAAGAATTAGAAGCTTTAAAACCATATTTTGTCAAAGTTTCATGCTTACTTCCTTCTCTTAATCTAGTTTCATGAAAACCATTCTTCAAAATAACATTGCAAGCAAACACACATTGTTTGAGATTTTCATGCAAAACTACATCAAATCTAGGTGTTAGGAAGAAATACATTACAGTGGTTGGACTTAGTCTCCAAGTATCTTCCTTTGGAACCACAAAATTTTCACCTTTGCACTCAATGACTTCGGTTGGAGTTGCATTAATTTCATCCCCTTGAAACATAGGATAAGAAACAATGTTAGGCAAACTTTTGCATATGAAATCACTTGGACTCACCTCAAATTGTTCCTTTTCAACCTCCTTTGTTGGTTTGATGCATGGGACATGGCTTAGAATATTAGGAACACCAACTTCTTCAATGGGCAGCAACTCACTTGATTCTTGTAGTTTATCTCCACTTAAGTCCTGAAAAGAAGACAACACAACACTAGAAAAAGACTTTGTTATGTTAGATGAAAGTATGGCTTCTCTGTAGGTCTTTCTCTCTTCACTCGGCTTGGGTTCATTGCACTCTTGTCTTCTCTCAACTTCGCACTCAATTTCTTCTCTCGGGAACTCTCCACTCTTCTTCCCCTCATGTTCACTCTTCTCACTTAAACTCTCGGTTGTTCTCTCGGCTTTCCCCTCATCACTCTTGTCCTCAACTTTCCCCTATTTTTCATTTCTCTCAACCTCACTTTGAAGTTTTCTTTGATCCTCCAAGACTTGTTGTGGTGAAAGTGGTACAAGCATGATTGACTTTTCTTGTTGTGGTTGAGACAAGTCTCCTTTTGTGGCCTCCACTTTTGGCTTGGGTACTTCTCTCACATCCTTACTCCATGCTCCTCTCCATGTGGAAATTCCTCCTTGACACATCTTGGATGCCTTTGCTCTCTTGATGCTCCTCTCAGCCTCGGTGGCATGGTGAAGCAAGTCCTCCATATTGAAATAAGGCACCATTTCCACTTTGTTGGCAATCTCAGGATTGAGACCATTAATGAATCTAGCAATGGTGGTCTCCTCATCCTCCATGATGTTGGCTCGGGTCAAGGTCATCTCCAAGTCTTTATGGTAGTCCTCCACACTCCTTTGGCCTTGCACTAGCTTTTGAAGCTTGAGGCGTTGATCTTTAGTGTAGTAGCTAGGAACAAATCTCCTCCTCATCAAGGCTTTAAGGGCTCTCCATGTGTGTATGGGCTCCTCCTCATTCCTTCTCCTAGAAATAACATCCTGATTCCACCATACAAGAGCATAATTAGTGAACTTTATGGTAGCCAATTTAACCTTCTTTTCCTCGGAGTAATGATGGCAATCAAACACCATCTCAATCTTTTGCTCCCACTCCCAATATGCATCGGGATCACTCCTCCCTTGGAAGGATGGAATGGTAAGCTTGATGGAGTTGAGATTGTTGTCCTCCCTTGGCTCACACCTCCTTGGAAACCCATGGTCATGCCAAACTCTTTCTTCCTCCTCGGGTTCTTCTCTCCTTGGACCTCTCCTTGGTTGCAAGATGGGATTAGGTCTCCTTGGCAACCTCAAATCAATGTCCTCAATCCTCCCCACAAGTCTATTGAGAGTTTCTTGAAATTCTCTCATGGTAGGCTCCTCATTGTGTCTCACTTCCATTCTCCTATCCTCCTGGCCCTCCATACTCCTGAAAACAAAGATCCTCACAAACACTCACCTCACGTGTTTCACTCAAAAGATGAACACTCAAACACTCAATTTGTTAGTGAGATATTGCTATTCAAAGAGTTCTCAAAAGTTCTAAGAAAACTGTCCTCAAAGCACACAAGAAAACTTGAATTCTTAAAGAACTATTTTGACTCCAAAAGAGGTGGGCTAAACAAGCTTTAAAAGACTCTAGGAAGCTCTTGCAATTGATGATCACAAGAACCACAAAGAAAGCTTTTTGGCTGGAAAAACAATGGGATAGGTTTTGGGCACAAAAACTTTCAACACTTAGTGAAAAACTTCCTTTTTGCAAGCTCTTTCCTTTTCCTTTCTTTTTCTTTTTCTTCCCTTTTTTTTCTTTTTTTTCTCTTTTTTGCTTGCTGTTTTGATGCTAAACAAATGTTCTCCTTGAAATTCCTTGCTGCCAAAGACAAAAAGTCAGTTTTCTATTCGGCCAAAACAAGAAACTATTGAAACTTGCACAATTTTGAAACAACTTTTGATACCGAAACTTCCTGAATTTGGATCCTTCTTTTTTTTTTGGTGTTTTCTTGACTCTAGGATGCTGGAAACAATGAAAACAAGAGAGATTAATAGGGCTGGACACAAAACAGAAAGATAAGAAATAACTAGGAACAAACAATTTGAAACCGAGAAAACTAGACAACACGGATTGACTTCTTTTTGTTGTTTTTGTGATTTTCGGACTTGAACAAGGATGGAATAAAAAGGACAGACCTGAAACAAGAAGAAAAAGGATTAAAACAGAGGATTAAGACACAAAATTACTGGAAAAAAATTGAAAGAAAACCGAAGATAAACAAGAACACAAGATATGTCCTTCAATGGAACTTGTGGCTCTGATACCAACTGATGCGAACCCCGATGGTATAAAGACCATGAAACGCGCCCAAGATGTTTTTCAAGCTCCACAAGACATCAAAGAGACTAGATTTGAAGACCCCCACCCCTAATCAACCTGTGACTAGAAACGAGAAGTATAAGAACACCAAGAACACAAGCACACTTGTGCACCAAGGTAGTCCACAAAGAACCAAAGAGAAAACCTCTCCAAAGAGCAATATTATTTTGGCATTAATCTGTGTGTTTACATCCATAATATGTGCCTTTATATAGGCCTAAACTAGGGTAAAAATCTGGGAAAAATTCGCAGCCCAAGTCACCTAGGAAACCTAGTTACAAAGGACTCAAGAAAACCTAGTCAAACTAGGATTCCTACACCCTTTTAATACATGTTTAAGGTGTGCAGCGAATTCCATTTATCCTAAGTGACCTAAATCACTTCCATGGCCTAAATAACATCCTAAATAATGTAAATAAACAGGAACATAAAATAAAATACGTTACAAAATAAGATTGGGCACAAAAACCCCAAAATAGTCTTCTCAGGTGGTTCCTGCTTGTGTCTTCAACTTGAAGCTGAAATTCGAACTTGATGCATTTATTATTTCTCAAAATACAAAGCATGAAAGTTGTAGATATCTTTCTTATCTTTGAAATGACACCTGAACCACACAAAGTGAACATCTAAAGCCAAAGATAAGCCCAAAATCCTGTAACTTCTTCTGAACCAGCGATAACTCACAAATCGTGACTTTGAAGCTATATTGGACCTCCTTAACGTCCAAAATGGGTTTCATGTTATTCATATAATTTGTAGCTCCAGATGTTAGCGTTCTAATGAATCAATAATCACTGAATTCTGATCAGTTTAGCTGAAGATATGATTTTTCCACCAGAACATCGCCAATCTGTCAACATCCGAGCTTGAAGTGCACTAGTGAGCTCCTTAGCCTTCTTCCTTGTCAATGATCCACTAGTTATCTTCAATGGTCCTTGCTATCCTTGGTTGTGCCTTATTTTATCATATCAGAAGAGGATGGTAGGATAATTCTCGAAGAAGTCCACGAGGGGGCTTGTGGTTCCCATATCGGAACTGATGCCTTGGTGGGAGTAATACTCTGCCAAGGGTACTTTTGGCCTACCTTAAGAAAGGACGCAAGGTAGTTTGTCCAGAAGTGTGACAATTGCCAAAGACACGCCAGCATCCAAAGACTACCCTCGTAATTAATAACCTCGGCAGACTACCCCTGTCCCTTTGCAGTTTGGGGCATAAACCTCATCGGGCCACTCCCGACAGCACCTGGAGGAGTGAAGTTCTGCATAGTGGCAGTGGATTACTTCACTAAATGGGTCGAGGCAGAACCCCTAGCAACCATTTCGGCAAAGGATATACAAAAGTTCATCTAGAAGAACATTATATGCAGATTTGGCATACCGAGGGTGATAGTGGCCAATAATGGTTCCCAATTTACGGACAAGGGATTCCAGGAATTCATCACCAACCTCGGAATAAAGATGCACTTTGCCCCGGTAGCTCATCCCCAAAGCAACGGACAAGTAGAGGTATCCAACAGAACCATAAAAGAGGGTGTGAAAAAAAGGTTGGGGGGAGCAAAGGGAAAATGGCCGGGAGAACTTCCGAGTGTGCTATGGAGTTATCGGACGACACCCCGAAGGGCCACAGGTGAGACACCTTTTTCACTCGTCTTCGGCATTGAGGCCATTATCCCTATCGAGGTAGTACAACCATCGGTCAGAATACAAGTGTTTGACGAAGGAGGGAATGACCTTGGATTGAGAACTGAGCTCAACCTGATTAACGAACACAGAGAGGTGGCCGAACTCAAAAGGAAGGCCTTTCAGCAAAGGGTGGCCACAGCCGCGAACCTGCGTGTTAGGCCAAAAGGAATAAGGAAAGGAGACCTCGTTCTCCGAAAGGCCGAATTTGAACCCCGAAGACCGTCCCACAGAGTACTTCGGGCAAACTAGGAAGGGCCTTACTTTGTCTTTGACGAAGTCTGAAATGGAGTCTATAAGCTTGGTGACGCCGAAGGTGGAGAATTGAAAAATACATGGCATGCGAACGCCTTGATGAAATTCTATACTTAGAATTTTGCTAAGAAATTGTACAAGTTAGAAAAAATATTTTTCCACCAAAGGATTCTTGCCGAACAAGGCTTAAGCAAGAAACTCACAAAAGTTACGTGTTCCTTTTAAAGTTGATTGGGTCATTTGCCCGAAATGTAAGTCCATCATAAGTAGGGCAAAATTTTGCTTCAGGGAACTTGTCAAAAGTGAATGTTTTCCCGAAGATGGCTAACAAAGCAAGCAAAACATATTTTCCAAAGTCCCTTGACCGAAAGTGGTTGGGATAACTGGGAAATAAAAGTTACCGCTCAAAGATTTAGCCAAATTCTGGGAGAAGGAAAATTTTCATTAAACAAGGCCTCGTTACAAGGAGAAGATTACAAGAAGAAAGATTACAAAGAAGAAGAAAAGAAGGCAAAGGCCCTAAGGACATCTAAGGGACCCCGGAGTCCTGGGAGGCTCCTGCTCCTGCGTCTTTAGCCGTTGCCTTCGGTGCCGGATGAGGGGAAAATGGCAGGTTGAAGAGCTCAATCTTTGACCAAGTCCACCGAGGCCCTTCGGGAATGTCCAGGGCGGCCAAAAAGGAAAGGTCAAAATCCGGGCACTTCTTCAGAACTTGATGGCGAGCCAGGCAGAAGCCATCCTAGAAGGCGACTTTGGTTGCCTGGACAGCCTTGTCTTTTTCAAGGGACAAGTCCTCCACCTCGTTCTAAAGATCAGCAACCTCCTTCTTCAGTGCCTTCACCTTTTTCTTCTTTAGCTCCTTCTTCAAAGCCTTGACCTCGGCTTGAAGTTCAGCGTTATCAGTGAGCGCCTTCGCCAGGAAAGTAGACTCTTCCTCTTTCCCCTTTTGATAGGCCTCGTTGGCTAAAGTTAAGCTCACCACCTTCGCGCCGAGGTCAGACATCTTCTGGGAAAAATCCTTCAAGAGCTATTCTTGGCCATTCAAGAATTCCTCCCGAAGATTGGCAACGTCCTCCTTGGCGATCCGGCTCAACTCTGCATTTTTAACAACAGAGTTGACGTAGAAGACCTTGGCCTTCTCCAAACGATCTTCAGTCCATGTTCGGACCAAAGCTTGCTTTGCCGTCCAAGCCCGAAAGTATCCACTATACCCCAGGAGCTGCAAAAAAGGAGAAGATACTTAGTCAAATCTGTATAAGGAAAACCAAGTACTTAGAAAATGGGGAGGAAAAATAAAGGGCCTCCTCATTGGCGCACTCTTCCGCAACCACCTTGAAGGAAGCCTGGTGAGTATGCCCCTCACCATTTGGGGAGCCATTTGCTGGTAGTCCTCGTAGAACAAGTTCATGTCCTCCGTGAATGACCAGAAAGGCTCCCTCGGAACCTTGTCCTTTGGGACATAGGAGTCCTGAAAAGCCCGCCTTCGGGCTTGGTCGACCATCCAGGATGAGGGCGCCAGTTCTCCTGCAAAGTTAAAAGTACAAGTCTCGTTAAGACAAAGTGTCGTAGTCATACATCAACAAGATTAAGAGTAAAAGTGTCTATGGGACAAACCTGGCGCAACCTTAGCGACGTCATCGTCGGAGTCTCTAACCTTCTCCACCTCGGCAGGGACGTGTTTGCCCCTGCTTCTTCGGCGCTCCTTGAGTTCCCCAGTAGAAGGGTCTGCTGCCGAAGACCCAAAATATTTGCCGAGGTGGCGGGACTCCGAGAAACCACACTGGTGGCTACCTTAGTCAGCAGGACGGTTGGGACCTCAGGTTCGCCACCCACCTCCACGACGTCCTCCGGTGGTGGGGGAAGGGTGTCCTTCTTCACCTTCTTGGCCAAAGACGGCCTACTGCCAGAAGTCTTACACCTCCTGGGGGCACCCTTCTTTGTCTGTTCCCCCTTTTCGGCTTGGCCGAGAAAGAGGGGCTTATAGTAGGTAGCTGACTCGTCGCCCATCTCTGAAAAAGAAGGAAAACATCAGTGTAAGTCTAGATGGATACTTATACTAAAAATTTTTGAAGGAAAACTTCCTTTCAAAAGAGGCTTCATAAGTGAGCTCCCCCCCAAGGACTCCTTCCCGTCGATGGTAGGAGCTGGCATGGCGAGGTCCGTCTTGTGCTCCTTAACTACCCCCAGCTCCTGAAGAACTTCCTTGGTCATGAGTCTCCACATGATGGGGAAGGGGTAGAGGGAGCAGGAAGGGACCTCGGCATCCCAGACAGCGACAGCATGGATACGTCTGTCGAAGTCCACAAACCTCGCTGCCAACTAGGGAGTTAGCAGCTTCTTGGAGTCCACGACATCTGTCTCCAGCTTTCCCCGAGCCCACTTAGTCGGTACGTACGACCAAGCCTCCGCCACCTTTAGGAAGAAGAACTTCCTTTGCCACGCTCGCCAGCTATCTTTAGTAGTGAAGGTGAACATGAATTTTTTGCTCCCAGATCCCCGAGGTAGCATAAAATAAAAGCCACCCTTCGGGACCAGATAGAGCTTGTAGTACTGCATGAACAGGATGAAATGAGGTTCTATCCCGAAGGCCCCGTACATGCAGAGGACGGCATTGAAATAACAGTATGAGTTGGGGGGAAGCTGATTCATGGCTATGCCATGAAACTGGCAAAAGTCACAAATCATGGTCGGAGCAGGAAATCGAAGTCCGGCCTTCAGTTGGGCTCGAAAAACGGTAATCTTGTCATCCCAGTTCATAAAACTAAAGTGCCAGAGATGAGGTAACCTCGTGATGGCGTAGGAGGGAAGAAAAAATTTGGTCTTCCACTTTCTTAATTTTTCCGAAGTGGAGCAACAAGGGTGAGACCTAAGAGGTTGCCAACTCTTGGGGATAGGTGCGACAGACATAAGGGGAACAGGCGAAGACATGATTGGCAAAAAGTGACTTCAAGCTAAAAGGAATCGAGGGACTTCAAGAAAAAGAAAAATGACTTCAGGAAGCTAGAGAAAGCAGAAAACAAAGAAACTGAAGGACCTCTAGAGTCAAAACCCACCAAAAGTTTTGCTGAAATCAGGATTCGAGGACGCCGTCGTGAATGGTGGCCAGAAATTGCTCCACCGTTAGCATTGCGACAAAGAGGGAGGAGAAAACACGAAAGCAAACGAGAGCAAAGCGAGAGCAAAGAGAAAGCAAATGGGGGTTATGACGAACGAAGGTTTATATAGATCGAGGAAGGGTAGCGAATCGACGTCATAATTGCTCTACGAAGGTGAACCGTTGCCATAATTTCCCTTCGCACGCAAAAAGGCACAGCTGGGGTAACCGACATGACCGCCCCCCAACCAGCGCACGCCACGTGTCAACTAGCACGAGAAACTAGGACACGCTTTCTAACACCCCAAAAACCCGGGCACGTCACTCCAGACTGACACGCCTGGTTATGAGGCACGACGGTCCACTAGCCTGCAGTAGAAAAAGTAAAGAGATTGGGCACCTCGAGAACACCAAAGGGCAGATAGTGACACCTATCCAGACAGGGCAGGCCTTCGGGTGAGGAAGTGCCTTTCCCTTGAATGTCACACTCCGAGTTCTGAAAAGTGCCCCGAGAAGGTCTGCAAGCCGAAGTCTCCACTTCGGCTTTCTGAGTGAGGGGCATGTGATAGCCGAAGTGTTGTCGCCCTTGGAGCCTATGAACTGTGGTCAGATACCACATTAGGGAAGTGGAGCACCACCCGTGAGGAGTACCAGTACTGAACTAGGGAAGAGGGAGTCTGACGCCTTAGGCACATGACCTCGAACGTCCGCTAGCACTCTTGAGGATGATAGTATTGACCTCGGGAAAGTAGCGCGTCACCTCCCTCGGAAAAGCGGCCAAACCACCTTTGGTGGAGAAGGACCAGCCATCTCTGGCAGGAGAAAATTCCCCTGAACGAGGAGCTTTAGTGCTGAAGAAACCCCTGAATTGTTGAGATGACCTTGGGAAAAGGGTCCTCATTCTGAAGAAGGACCTCATCCAAGGGGACCTCGGGGGTTTAAATGCACAGTTTTGGCACCATAACTGGACTGCCCCGGAGTGGGTAACAGTAGTGGCTGGTCACTAGAATTTAGTAAGATTGCCTAATGTGTGGTAGCCAAGATTAAGACTTGTGCTAGTGTTTTCCTTCTTTACTGCCATGGTGTGCATGAAATGTGAATATGTGTGTGATGGTTGGACCAATTTGCATGTCTTTACATAGTGCCCAAGAGGGCCACTTGGGTATGTACACTAAGGGTAGTGTTTTGATGGCCTACAGAACATTACCAATCCTGGGAGTCTAAATGCACAATTTTGGCACCATAACTGGACTACCCCAGAGTGGGTAACAAAAGTTGGTAATGTTCTGTAGGCCATCAGAACACTACCCTTAGTATGCATACCCAAGTGGCCCTCTTGGGCACTATGTAAACACATGCATATTGGTCCAACCATCACACACATATTCACATTTCATGCACACCATGGTAGCAAAGAAGGGAAACAGTAGCACAAGTCTTAATCATGGCTACCACACATTAGGCAATCTTGTGAAATTCTAGTGACCAGCCACTGCACCTGTAACTTCCACTAATAAACTGTATCATTCTAGCCTCATACCCCCCAGTTTTCTTTGCTCCATTATCAAGTAGAGATTTAGAGCAAACCATGACATTTTGTTTTACATCAATAGCCCTCCTATGGACCAAGTTATGAATTTTTTAAGTTGGTTACAAAATTCTAACCAAATAAACAGTAACTCAGCCAACTTTGCAACATCATATCTTTGGCTACAACTTCTATTACCCACTCTGGGGTAACCCAATTATGGTGACAAAATTGTGCATTTAAACTGCCAGGATTGGTAATGTTCTGTAGGCCATCAGAACACTACCCTTAATGTGCATACCCAAGTACCCCTCTTGGGCACTATGTAAACACATGCATATTGGTCCAACCATCACACACATATTCACATTTCATGCACACCATGGCAGCAAAGAATGAAAATAGTAGCACAAGTCTTAATCTTGGCTACCACACATTAGGCAATCTTGTTAAGTTTTAGTGACCAGCCACCGCACCTGTAACTTCCACAAATAAACTGTATCATTCTAGCCATGTACCCCCAGGTTTTATTTTCTCCATTATCAAGTATAGACTTAGATCAAACCAAGAAATTCTATTTTACATCAAAAGCCCACCTATGGATAAAGTTATGGACTTTTGAAGTTGGTTACAAAATTTTGACCAAATGAACAGTAACTCAGCCAACTTTGCAACATCATATGTTTGCCTACAGGGCTCCAAATTTTATGCCAAGATTCATTCTACATAGGGAGATATTCAACTTTAGGTCCAGAGTCAAAACTCTGGCAATTTTTGGACCATTTTGCCCATACAATTTTTTCCAAACCATGCAAACACTTCATTCACAAGGGGAAAGCCTTCCAAGGCTATCCCATATATGTCCATTACACATAGGAATTATATTCCCCTGCATTTAACAAGTTTATGTGGCCAAAAAAGAATTTACAAGTAAGCAGCCCATCATTCACACTTCGGCAGCTTTGCACCACATCACTTACATAGCCAAAATATTACTCAAATGTTCACATACTTGTCCCATTTTGCATACAATACATTTACATGTATAAATCCACTACAATATTTTCTTAACTTAGCTGAATACGCACCCTAAGTTACAGGAGTGCCTGAAATGCAATGGACTCTATAAACATGATGCTGGACAGCTGCTGCACCACACAGTAAGTACCGCCATCAAAAATACCAAATGTGGTCCTAAAATCACCAAAATTTCCAGATCACAACCATACATATGGAAGTTCATGTACCTGAAATTTGAGATTAAAAATCAGACCACAAAGGTTAGTTTGATGGTAATCTTTCTGCTGGACCTGAAATGACGGAATTGAGGGGAGTAAGTTTCATTGAGAAACTTAGTAAGGGTAGCACTTGGTTTCTTAAGGTAATGTGATCCTCATTAAAACATGCATCAAAATACATTAAAACACAAAAACCACAATGCATTTATACAAGATATAGCAACCAAATGCAGCAGCCATTCACAACAAACAAACACATGAAACGCAGCAACAACAATAACCATAGGTTAGTCCGTAAAACATGCAATATACTTAAATAAATCACTATGGAAGCCCCCCTCAAGCTAATTCTTGGCCTTAGGAGGATTTTAACAGTAGTTAGTACTAACTTTGGGCTCTAGAAACCCTTCTTTCTTGCTGCCATCTTTAGCATGGTAACACTAAGGCCGAAACCTTGCCATGCTTCTTTCCTCTTAACCCATACTTGGTTCCTAGAGCTTTTTGCTCTCTTCCAAGCATGGTATTAGCTTCATGGATGTTTGGAAAAATAGTAAACAATCCAGGAAACTTTAGAAAACTCTTATTTCACTGCCATATTTGTGCACTTCACACTAGGTCACAAAACCTTCAATAAGTGCACTCCCCTCACTAAGCTTGGTTCATCAAGCTCAAGGCTCTCTTCCAAGCTTAGCCCTAGCTCCATGGATGTTTGAAAATTTTAGAAAACAGTCCATGAGAGCGAGAGAACCCTTACCTTGAGTGTATGCTGAAATTGGAGCTTGATCCTAGGTGCACCCAAGTCTTAGCACCACATAGCTTCCAATTGCCCTTTCTTGCTTTCTTTTGCCCTCAATTTTAGTCTTGGAGGTATGGTGGCTATGGAAGAAGTGTGGGGGTGGAGATGCTGCATTTTTTTCTACTGGAAGAGACCAAATCTGGGAGATAAAGACAAAGATAACCAATTATAAAGACTTTAGTGCACAAAATACACTTAATAGCCTTAATTAAGCTTTATGTCATTTTCCTTGCTATAAGACCATGGCTTCTTAGTCTTAATTTCTTGGCCCACATTTGACTTTCTTGCCATGGTTTGGCCAGCCATCCCTTGAGTGGGATAAGTGATTTGGCCACTTAAATGGCCTTAAATGAGCTTAAGGGCACAAAAGACACTTAACAAGCTTAACCTTACTTTATGTCATTTTCCTTCTCATTAATTATGGTCTCTTTGTCTTAAACTCATTTGTACACATGTGCCCACCATTGTTGACTAATTATCAAGCCTTGGCTGCCTCCCACATGGTGGGAAAACTCCAAATTGCTCCATTTGACTTAAGTAAAAAATGTACACATCATAAGGCTTGCACTAGAACACTTAGGTCCTTTATGCCTTTTTGTGTTTTCTTTCTCTTTAGTTGTCCTCCATGAGCAATTTGGTCCTCCAATGGCAGTTTCATACCATTCATATCCTTCCCATAACTCTCCAAAGCTCTTTTGTGAAGGTTTTGTGATTTAGTACGCAAATTTTCAAAACCTTACAAAAAACTCCATAGGTTGCTTGACAAATAAGCAATCCTTAGGGCTTCTCTTCGGGGCCAAGTTACTAACTTGGAACACATTTTAAGGAAGTGTTGATCATGCCTTTTATCCCCCACACTTCAATCACTATGGTGAGAATTATATAATATAGCGGTTGTTAGCCATTATGACACACTTGTAATTCTCCCATTTTTGTGTGGTGGTAACAATCCTCCCCCCCCCCCTTAAAAATTTTCGTCCTCCAAAATAACCTTTAGCTTCAGGTATTCTTTAGGATTCTTTTCCATAAGGTCTTTTCAGTTTCCCAAGTTGCTTCTCTTTCAGAGTCGTGTGACCATTGAACTTTAACCATGGGAATATGTTTGTTTCTTAACCTTCTGGTATCCTTGGCTAAGATAGCTATAGGTTTCTCTTCATATGTCAAGTTAGGTTCCAACTGTATCTCTTCCACTACAATAGCATGCTTTGTGTCTAGTAGACACTTTTTAAGCATACTAATGTGAAAAACATTATGAACACTTGACATGCTTGGCGGTAGAGCTAACCTGTATGCTACCTTGCCAACTCTGTCCAACATCTCATAAGGACCTATGTATCTTGCAGCTAACTTGGTCTTTTAGGCACATAGATTCAGTCCTTGAAGTAAAGTAATCCTTTCTTGTAGGCATAGGATTAATACAAGGAACCTTTTCCTCTCCTGATATTTTTTAACATTTCTCAGTCCACTCAAACCTTTGACTCTTATTGGTCAGATGAGTAAAAATTGAGGCAATCATGGAAAAGCCTGATACAACTCTCCTGTACTATCCAACTAATCCTATGAAACTTCTGATTTCCTTCACACTCCATGGTCTTTCCCACTCTTGCACTGCCTTGACCTTTTCAGGGTATGCCTTAAGGCCTTGTGCATCTATGATGTGTCCTAGGAAAGACACTTCCCTTATCCAGAATTTACACTTGGATAACTTGGCATAAAGCTGATGTTCCAATAGAGTCTTTAAGACAATCTTCAGATGATGTTCATGTTCATTTTCATCCTTGGAATACACTAGGATGTCATCAATGAAGACAACCACAAATTTGTGCAGATGTGGTCTAAATACCTTGTTCATTAGGTCCATGAAAGTAGCTGGGGCATTAGTCAAACCAAATGGCATGACTGTGTACTCATAATGCCCATATCTGGTCCTGAATGCAGTCTTAGGAATTTCATCTTCCTTTACCCTCAACTGGAAGTATCTAGATCTCAAATCTATCTTGGAGAAGATATTAGCTCCCTTGAGTTGATCAAACAGATCCTCAATCCTAGGGATTGGATACTTGTTCTCAATAGTAACTACATTAAGCTTCCTGTAGTCAATGCATAGTCTCAACGATCCATCCTTCTTTTTTAGAAAGAGAACAAGAGCTCCCCATGGTGAAACACTTGGCCTTATGAACCCTTGTTCAAGAAGTTCATCAACTTGTTTCTTGAGCTCATTCATCTCTGTGATTGGCATTTTGTAAGAAGGTATGGATATTGGACTAGCTTCTGGTTGCAGCTTGATTTCAAATTCAATCTCCCTTTGTGGAGGAATAGATGGCAAATCTTTAAGAAAGACTTAGGGAAAGTCTCTCACTACAGGTATTCTATCCACTTCTTCATCACAGTGCAATTCATTCAATGCATAACAGTAATCATGCTCAGAAATCAAAGGTATCTCATCTAGTACCTCTAGCTTCATGCCATGCATTTCATACACTAATTCCTTAGAATTCAATAACGCATGCACTTCAGCATCAAGCAATGTGATTTCCATCTTAGCACAATCAATTCTTACGTTATGCATAGCAAGCCAATTCATACCTAGCACTAAATCATGCTTTGGAATATCCGACACTAGCAGATTAGTCATAACCATAGTCTTTCCAACTACTAGCTCGCAATCCTTAGCTAGGTCATTAGTGAAAAGACATTGACACCTGCTGTTTTCACTAAAGATATCCTATGCATGACTTCAGTAGGCAATTTCATGGCTTCAACAAATTTCCTAGGCACTTTAGACATAGATGCATCAGTATCAAACAGAACACTAACAGGCATACCATTAAGGTAAATGTCACCTCTTAGTGCTCCTCTCTACTCTGATATCTTTAGCCTCTCCACTCGGAAGACTCTGCCAGCTCTCTGCACTGGAGGCCCAGGCACTGGAGGAACTGGCCTCTGCTATCCCTCCCTAGGTGCTCCCCCTCTAGGTCCTGCCCCAATAGGCCTGACTAGACCTTGGTCTCCTGGCCGCCTTTGAGCCTGTGGGTAGTCTTTGATCCAATAATCCATGGATCCACATCTTAGACATGCTTGGGTGTCAAAATACCAAGGTTTCTTTCCATGAAACTTCTTGCAGTTAGGGCACCAAAGGCTAGGGAACTTCCCCTTAACTTTGCCCTCACCACCAAAATGGGAACTCTTGGCAATTCCCTTTTCATGTGGTGGCTTCTTTTGATTGCCTCCTGCTTGACTACTTTCCCCTGGTCCACTCAGAAAGTACTTAGTCTCATACTCCTCTTGCTCTACTAATAGAGCTTTCTGCACTGCTTCATAATATGTAACTGTTCCAAAAGGTCTAACAGCTTTTCAAATGTCTGACTTTAGGCCTCCGACAAATCTTTTGGCCTTCAATTCCTCCAGTCCATGATATTGAGAAGCATACCTGACCAATTGATTGAATTTGTGCTCATACTTTAGGACACTGATGTTGTCCTGCCTTACAGCATCAAATTCAGCTTGCTTCATATCCTTGATAGCATCACTAACGTACGGCTCTTGGAACAGCCATGTAAACTCTGGCTAGCTCATCTCAATATCTCTTCCTGGCCTTCTGCCCTTCTAGAAAGCGTACCTGTCTTTGGTGTTTCTCCACCACATCTCTGCACTATCAACCAAGTTGTAAGTAGCCAGTGACACCTTGTTGGTGGAGCTGAGTGGCATCATCTCAAACATCTTTTCTATGAAGATTAACCACTCCTCAACTCTCTCTGGTCCAGCTCTTCCATCAAACTGTGTAGGTCTTAGGCCTTGGAACCTCTCCAATAGTCTGACTTTATCTAGGCCTTCTAAATCCTCTGATCTATGTCTCCTGGATCTGTGAGAGCCCTCTATATGGTGATGCTCTCTATGATCTCTCTGCCTTCTCCTAGATCTTTTCTTATTGCCTTTCTCAATCTCATTCTTAGTGGAGAAATGGTCATAGACTGAGGGATTGGTCCTGGACACCTAACCAATCTTAGACCTTAGTCTTCTTCCCCTTGGATTTCTCCTATCTTCATCTTCAACCTCAATGGTCTCATCATTTGTATCTTCTAAGCTTCCAGAAGGAACATATTCAGATGTGTTCTTAGTATCTTCTTCTGGTTGCTGCTATGCATCTTGAACTGGTTTTGCTGGAGTTACTTGGACTCATTGCTATTGTGCTTGAATAAGCCTTACTAAGTTCTCATTGATTAGAGCTAAATTTCTCTGAAGCTCTAACCAAACCTGAGGCACTTCAGGGTTTGGTACCCTCGGTTCCCCTTGATTCCGTTTAATAGCCGAAGTGCTATTGCCCTGGTCACCTGACGACCCCAGAAAGGAGGGAGCTAGACACCTGAGGTACACGACCTCGGTAGCCCGCCAATTCCAACTTCTGGAAACTAGCGTATCGCCTCCCTCGGGAAGGCGATCGAACCAGCTTCGGGGGATAAGAACCAGCTACCTTCTGCAGGAGAAAGTCCCCCGAAGGACTAACTTCGGAGCCAGGAAATACCAAGAAGTACCAGTCTGACTCCAGGAAAAGGCCCCTCACTTCAAAGGGAGACATCAACCAAGGGGACCTCGGAGGTATGGCAGGAGCCATCAAGGAGTCTCTGACATTCCGCCCGTACACCCTACACGCTGCCATTGCCCAGGTCCTGTCATGTAGGGCTATGCTCGTCACAGCTCGTGGCCCGAGGAGCCTGCAGGTGGCTAGGGGCCCCCACACCCAGAAGTACAGATGACATCCGTCCATACACGTGTCACAATCCAAAGGGCTCACCCCCTCTTTTATATATTAGGGGAATGGTATCAGGCAGGGGGAATGGCTGGATCTCTCTCATCTCTCCACCCCAAATCCTCTCCTTTCAGCCCCCAGGAAAACACGTCAGGCAAAAGGCTCTTGTGCTTACTACTCCCTCTCAACCTCTCAAAGCACTGACTTGGGCATCGGAGGCTCCTCCCTGGAAAAAGACTCTGGGGACCTCCTAACCCTTGTTTTCTGAGTGTTTCAGGCAGGTCCTCCTAAGGAATCCCATTTTCGAGCTCTCTCCCATACCGAAAGTCCTTCATGGCCTCACCGTGCCTGCTACACGAAGATGCTGCCGGCCATCACAGGTGATCCACAACGAGCACCTTCTTTCTGGACTCACCTGCACCTCCTAAAGTCCCTGCCACATTCACCATGACACACAGTGGAGATGATGTTGATGGGCATCATTTGGCACCGTCTGTGGGAAAGACTCCCAGGTCGTTGTTGTTGAAACTCGGCGTTCTAAGGACAAGGAACTTCCGAGGTCCCCGTCAGCGCCAGAGGTTCAACCGGCAACCAAACAACTGCAGCAGGGACTTCCCTGCCTGAGGACGAACATCCTCTGACTATTACCATGGCCTTTTGGCATGAATTACAATGCTCTATCATGGCTGAAATGACGCAGCAGTTAGACCAAAGATGGCCGCAGCCAAATTCGGGCCGAAGGCCCTCCTCATTAGTACCTCACGGGAAATGAGTCCCATGTCAGCTCACAAGAGTTTGAGGAAGCAGAGATTAACGAGATGAGTCCTCGACGGGAAGCATAGCCCTCGGAACGCCACCTACGGGAAAAACATGGTCAAGATGACCCAGACCTCCCCGTCGAAGGAGTTCTGCACCCGAAGAAAAGTCGCCATCTCCTCGGTAACAAATTCAGATACCCATGCCTCAAAAGGCCGTCTACACCTTGGTACTTGCAGGTAGAAGACTGCGACTCTACTTCCAACGACACGTTATCACTGTCCGGACTGACCTACCTCTGGACGACGTCGTGAAAAAGAGTAGAGCATTTGGGAAGACTATCAAAATGGTGCATCGAACTCAGAGAGTACTACATCACGTGTGAGCCTAGAAGGGCAATAAAAGCCAAGGCACTGGCAGACTTCATTGTCGAAACTCCAGAAATGGAAAATGCTGAAACCAACGAGGGAGACCGAGCGAAGGTAGATCCAGAGTGGAAACTCCCTGTCGAAGAAATCCTAAGCACAGAACAGCAGGGTGCTAAAGTAGCCCCTCGGGGGCCTGAGGGCAGAGAGGCCACCAAAGCCATCAAATTTGGTTACCAAAGTGTTGGGCCAACCGAGCATAGCAACGCTAGGTATAGCAACCTCAGACAAAGGGAGGAAAGATCCTACAAAGAGGTATCTCGCACTAAAGAGTACCGAAAATCCTCATGAAGCGGCGAAAAGTGTGAAGATGTTCCAAATGATATTCCCTAATTAAAGAGAAATTATACCGGCAAGGGTATGCAAGTCCGTTATAGAGATGTATCGGTAAAAATGGTGCAAGACAATTCGTCTTGGAAGTGTGAAAAGGGCCAAAGACACGCCAGCACCCAAAGGCTACCTTCGGAGTGGGTAACCCCGGAAGATTACTTTTGTCCCTTTGCAGTATGGGGTTTAGACCCCATCGGGCCACTCCCAATAGCACCCAAACGAGTGAAGTTCTGCGTAGTAGCAGCGGACTACTTCACTAAGAGAAATGAGGCAAGACCCCTAGCGACCATTTTGGCAAAAGATATACAAAAGTTCGTCTGGAAGAACATGATATGCAGATTTGGCATACCGACAGTGATAATGGCTGATAATAGTGCCCAGTCTATGGACAAGGGATTCCAAGAATTCCTCACCAATTTCGGAATAAAAACGCACTTTGTCCCACTAGCTCAGCCCCAGAGCAACAGACAAGTGGAGGTAGCCAACAGAACTATAAAATAGGGACTATAAAAGAAGCAAAGGGAAAATGGCCAGGAGAACTTCCTATTTTACTAAGGAGTTATCAGACAACTCCCCGAGGGGCCATGGGGGAGACACCTTTCTCACTTATCTCCAGTACAGAGCCCATTATCGCTGTTGAAATAGTATGACCATAAGTTAGAATACAAGTGTTCAATGAAAGAGGAAACGACCTCGGGTTGAGAAGTAAGCTCGACCTAGTTGACGAACATAGAAAAGTGGTTGAGCTCAGAAGAAAGGCCTTTCAGCAAAAGGTGGCCATGAGCACAAACCTGCATGATA
The DNA here is from genome assembly GCA_005392925.1 of Aquilaria sinensis. NCBI lineage: Eukaryota > Viridiplantae > Streptophyta > Magnoliopsida > Malvales > Thymelaeaceae > Aquilaria > Aquilaria sinensis. The sequence goes on from SMDT01000395.1 coordinate 134,296, forward strand.
AGCCAAAAGGAATAACGAAAAGAGACCTCATCCTCGGAAAGGCCAAGTTTGAACCCCAAAAACCATCCCATGGGGTACTTTGGCCAAATGGGAAAGGGCCTTATTTGGCCATAGACGAGGTCCGAAAGGGAGTATACAAGCTTGGCGACACCGAAGGAGGAAAACTGAAGAATGCATGGCACTCGGATGCCTTAAAGAAATTCTATACTTAGAATTTTAGATGAGAAATTGTACAGGTGAGAAATTTCTCTTAGTACAGAAGTTTTCCCTTATCTGAAAGTACTCGCCGAACAAAGCTGAAGCACATGCTCCCGAAAATCACGTTTTCCTTCCGAAGTCGGTTGGGTTATATGCCCGAAGAAGGTGAAGTCTATCGAGTACGGCCGATGAGGGCAGGCTAAAATTTGCCTAAAGGAACTACACCAACAACGAACGTTTACCCAAAGGTTGGCCGATGAAACGAGCAAAGTATACCTTTCCGAAGTGCCCTGACCGAAAGTGGTCAGGACAACAAGGAAAAAAAAAATTGCTTAAAAGACTTAACCAAATTATGAAGGAAAATTCATTGAAGAAGGTCTTGGTACAAGGAGAACGTTACAAGAAGAAAAACACAAAGAAAAAAGAAGAAGGCAAAGGCCCTATAATATCCAAGGGACCCCGGCATCATGAGAAGCTCCGTCTCTTGTGTCTTTGGCCGCCGCCTTTGGTGTAGGAGGATGGGCGAATGGCAGGTTGAGGAGCTCGACCTTCGACCAAGTCCACCGAGGACCTCAGGAATATCCAGGGCAGCTAAGAAGGAAAGGTCGAGGTCCGGATATTTCTTCAGAAATTGGTGATGAGCTAGGCAGAAGCCGTCCTGAAAGGCAACCTTGCTTGCCTGAATGGCTTTTTCTTTTTCTAAGTCCAAGTTGTCCGCTTCATTCTGAAGATCCGAAACCTCTTTCTAAAGATATGCAACCTCCTTCTCCAGCTCCTTTATCTTCTTCTTCTTCTTTGAATCCTTCTTCAGTGAGTCGACCTTGGCTTGAAGTTCGGCATTGTCAGCAAGAGCCTTCGTCAGGATAGCCGCCTGTTCTTCTTTCTCCTTCTGAATGGCCTCATTGGCAGAGGATAAGCTCACAATCTTCTCACCAAGGTCGGACATCTTTTTGGAGAAATCCTTCAAGAGCTCCTCTTGACCCTTCAAGAATTCCTCCCAAAGCTTGGCAACCCTCTCCTTGCCTATTCGGCTCAACTCGGTGTTCGTCACAACCGAGTTAGCGTAGAAGAACTTGGCCTTCGCTAATTTATCTTCAGCCCAAGCTCAGACCGAAGACTGCTTTGCTGCCCAAGCTCGAAGGTATCCACTATACACTAGGAGCTACAAAAAAAAAGGTACTTAGTGAAATTTACACAAGGAGAGCCAAAACAATTAGACAAAAAATTGGGAGGAAAAATGAAGAGGCTTGAAGAACTACCTGGGCAGCATGCTCGGAAACCTTAGAGGCAAGGGTATCCTCGGAGGCACACTGTTAGTGTTGTGCCCAAAAGCCAATCATGAGATGATTTTATTTTTGCACATTGAGTCATGATATTTTATTAAGGCATTAATCCAGCAATTATGTTTGTTGTTTTGTTCCTGCGTAACTTAACAAACATAACTGTAACCCTAGAATAATGATATTCTTAAAAGTCCCTGGTCTAGTATTATTGTGGAGCGGGTTGCAATAATACATAACGACTAGCATATATGGAGACTAATATGAGATATGTAGTCTACATATGGGTACAAGTTGGAGAACTTGTGTACTGGACCGACCCACCATGAGAACACTACATGGATCGTTATATGAGTGTAATAGGTGATTCTCCTAGGGATCATGGTATATGTAGTCCTTCGGCCTAAGATCATTAAGGTTCCCTACATGTGAGTCACATACTTCGATACTTTCCTTTGTTGCTCGTAACTGAGTGAACCTGAAGGAGGTCATTGGGTATGTCACATATCATGTGGAGGGATTTGTATGATCAAGATGGGATTTGTCCCTCCTATGTAACGGGAGCGATATCTTCGGGCCCCTTAATAGAGTGAGACTTAGAAAATGCATGGCCATGCTCGAATGAGTTGATATACGATATCAATGTCATCAGTTTAAGTTAGTCTACTCGGTAATCAAGAAACCAAAGATTGGGCTATACGAGAGTGACACATTCCATGTCTCGTGCTTAGTCTTGATATCTTGGACAAAGGGACAATGACATATATCGGTGATGATCATAACGGTATAGTCGAATCATCGACAATCTTGTCACTTGGGTAGCAATGATGTGTTGCTAGACACCGCTCATTGCTTATGATCATAAATCTGATTTATGATCATTGCCAACGTGATAAGAGCCTATTGGGTCGCATACATAGAGCAATTTGGATCATTAGAGTGCATAGGCTAATTATTTGGGTTATGGTTTCACTTTATTTTCGTATTAATAATGGGCCCAAGAGTTGAGCCATTATTAAGCCCAAAATTAAATCCTAATTGGATTAGGGCTTTGAAACCCATTAGGCCTGGAAGTTGAGTCTCACTATAAATACAACTTTTAAGTGAGAAATTTACAGGTCTCCTTGCCCTAGCCTCCCAAAAGGACAGTCGCACTCTTCTCTTGCAATTCCTTGGAGGACGCAAGCTAGCACTGCGAGAGCAAGAGAAACGCATCTACCGGGACGTGGTGGAAGCATGGTGATCCCGAGAGGCTCGTGTGGATACCATAGAGAGCTTGAACACGTCAACTGTTCAGGTTTTGTGATTCGACTCTACAGTTGAGTGAGAGATCTCAACCGAAAATTAGGTATGAAAATTTTTGAACACCCGGTTTACCCCGTTTCACTTGGATCCTGGAGGGTTTCGGTTAAATTCCGCTGCGCTGTTTGGCTCCCGAAACCCAACACACACTCCTCGGCAACTGCCTTGAAGGAAGCCTGAGTGAGCACGCTCCTCGCCATCTGGGGAGGCATTTCCCGGCAATCCTTGGAGAACAGGTTCATGTCCTCTGTGAAGGACCAGAACGGCTCCCTTGGGACTTTGTCCTTCGGGATGTGGGAATCCCAAAGAGCCACCTTCAGGCATGCTCAACCATCCAAGCTGAGGGCGCCAGAGCCTCTGAAAAGTTGAAAGCATAAGTCAGACAAAGCTCATTAACTATACAAGTTATGAGGATACGAGTATTAAAAAGGGGTGAGAGACAACCAGGCGCAACCTCCGCAACATCGTCATCGGAGTCCCGGACCTCCTCCACGTCGGCAGGAATATCTTTGCCTTTATCCCTTCAGCATTTTTCCAACTCCTCGGCAGAGGGACTCCCTGCCAAATAGCCCAAAAGATCCACCGACGTGGTGGGACTCAATGAAGCAGAAGCAATAGTAACCACCCCGGCAGGAACCTCGGCGGTAGTTTCAGGCTCGGGGGGAGTTTCAGGCTCGGCGGGAGTTTCAGGCTTGGTGGAAGTTGCAATGTCACCGCCGACCTCCGCCACACCCTCCGGGGGTGGAAGAAGGGTGTCCTGCTTCGCCTTCTTGGCCGAAGACGGTCCGCTCCCAGTAGTCTTGCGCCTCTTGGAGACGCCTTTCTTCGTTTGTTCCCCCTTCTCGGCCTGACCAAGGAAGAGAGACTTATAGTAGGCAGCAGATTCGTCGCCCATCTCTGAAAAAGAGGGAAAACATCAGTGTGAGTCCAGACAGGCACTTATGCTGAAAACTTTGAAAGGAAACTTACTTTCAAAAAAGGCTTCGTAAGTGAGCTCGCTTCGAAGGAGCTTCACTAGCCAAGAGTCCTTCCCCTCGGTAGCAGGAGCTGGCATGCCGAGATCCGTCTTATGCTCCTTAACTACCCCCAACTCCCGAAGGACCTCCTCGGTCATGAGCTTCCACATGATGGGGAAGGGGTAGAGAGAGCGTGGAGGGACCTCGGCATCCCAGTCGGCGACAGCCCGGATACATCTGTCGAAGTCCTCAAACCTCGCCGCCAACTCGGGAGTTAGCAACTTCTTGGGATCCACGACATCCGTCTCCAGCTTTCCCCGAGCCCACTTAGTCGGAACATGCGACCAGGCCTCCGCCACCTTTAGGAAGAAGAACTTCCTTTGCCACCCCCGCCAGCTATCTTTGGTAGCGAAGGTGAACATGAATTTTTTGCTCCCAGATCCCTGAGGTAGCATGAAATAAAAGCCACCCTTCGGAACCGGATAGAGCTTGTAATACTGCATGAACAGGATAAAATGGGGTTCTACCCCGAAGACCCCGCACATGCAGAGAAAGGCGTTGAAATAGCAGTAAGAGTTGGGAGGAAGTTGATTCACGGCTATGCCATGAAATTGGCAGAAGTCACAAATCATCTTCGGCGGAGGAAACCGAAGTCCGGCCTTCAGTTGGGCTCGGAAAACGGTAACCTCGTCGTCCCGGTTCATAAAGCTAAAGTGGCCGAGGTGGGGTAACCTTGTGGTGGCGTAGGAGGGAAGGAAAAATTTGGCTGTCCACTTCTCTAATTTCTCAGAAGTGGAGCAGCAAGGGTGAGACATAAGAGGTTGCCAGCTCTCGGGAATAGGCGAAGACATGGTTGGCCAAAAAAGAGACTTCGAAAAGAAGAAAAATGACTTCGGGAAGCTAAAAGAAAAGCAGAAACCGAAGGATCTCTAGAGTCAGAACCCACCAAAAGTCTTGCCGAAGTCAGGGTTTGTGGACGCCGTCGTGAAAGGTGGCCGGAAGAAGCGCCGCCGTTAATACCGCCGCAAAAAAGGGAGAGAAGGCACAAGAGCAGACGAGAGCAAAGTGAGAGCAAAGAAAAACAAATGAAGAGTATGACAGGAGGAGGCTTATATAGATCGAGGAAGGGTAGCCAAAAGGGCGTCATAATTGCTGCGCGAAGGCGAAACGTCGCCATAATTGCCCCTCGCACGTGAAAAGACGTACCCATCCCAACCAGCACCTGCCACGTGTCGCCCGTCACGAGAAACTAGGACGCATTTTCTGACATCCTGAAAACCCGGGTGCACCGCTCCAGACTGACACGCCTAGTTTCAAGACGTGACGGTCCACTAGCCTATGGCAGGAAAAGTAAAGAGGTTGGGTATCTCGAGAACACCAAAGGGCAGACAGGTGACACCTGTCCGAACAAAGCATATCCCCTAGGTGGCGAAGTGCCTCCCCTGCGAACGTCACACTCCGAGTCCTGAAAAGCGCCCCCAAAAGGACCACTAGCCGAAGCCTCCACTCCGGCTTTCCGAGGGGGGGCATGTGATAGCCGAAGTGCTATCGCCCTGGTCACCTGACGACCCCGGAAAGGAGGGAGCCAGACACCTGAGGTACACGACCTCGGTAGCCCGCCAATTCCAACTTCGGGAAACTAGCGTATCGCCTCCCTCAGGAAGGCGACCGAACCAGCTTCGGGGGATAAGAACCAGCTACCTTCTGCAGGAGAAAGTCCCCCAAAGGACTAACTTCGGAGCCAGGGAATACCCCGAAGTACCAGTCTGACTCCGGGAAAAGGCCCCTCACTCCGAAGGGAGACATCAACCAAGGGGACCTCGGAGGTACGGCAGGAGCCATCAAGGAGTCTCTGACATTCCGCCCGCACACCCTGCACGCCGCCCTCATATGCACTCTGACACGCCGCCACTGCCCACGTCCTGTCATGTAGGGCTACGCTTGTCACAGCTCGTGGCCCGAGGAGCCTGCAGGCGGCTAGGGGCCCCCACGCCCAGAAGTACGGATGACATCCGTCCATACACGTGTCACAATCCGAAGGGCTCACCCCCTCTTATATATATCAGGGGAATGGTCTCAGATAGGGGGGGGGGATGGCTGGATCTCTCTCCTCTCTCCGCCCTAAATCCTCTCCTTTCAGCCCCCAAGAAAACACGGCAGGCAAGAGTCTCTTGTGCTTACTACTCCCTCTCCACCTCTCAAAGCACTGACTTGGGCGTCGGAGGCTCCTCCCCGGAAAAAGACTCCAGGGGCCTTCTAACCCTTATTTTCTGAGTGTTTCAAGTAGGTCCTCTTGAGGAATCCCCTTTTCGGGCTCTCTCCCATACCAGAAGTCCTTCTCGACCTCACCGTGCCTGCCACACAAAGATGCTGCCGGCCATCACAGGTGATCCACACAGAGCACCTTCTTTCGGGACTCGCCTGCCCCTCCTGAAGTCCCTACCGCATTCACCACGACACACAGTGGAGATGATGTTGATGGGCATCACCCTCTATTCTGTACATTTCTTGGTTGCCCAAAATCAGTAGGAGGGCTTCAGGGTAGCTCCCCTCTCCTTGTGGCAACCGTATTTACTTCCAGCATTGATGATTCATCATAGAGCAAATATAAAGATCATAGCTATTTTAATGGTACTTGACACTACCAGCTGACCAAACTGAGTTCATATATGTAGATGCATGCAATGTAACTATATGCTATGTACATGTATAAACCATGGTCTGATACCAACTTCTGTTACCCACCCTGGGGTAACCCAATTTTGGTCCCAAAATTGTGCATTTAAACTCCCAGGATTGGTAGTGTTCTGATGGCCTACAGAACATTACCAATCCTGGGAGTTTAAATGCACAATTTTGGCATCATAATTCGAACACCTCAGAGTGGGTACTGGATGGCTGGCCAAAGCATGGCAAGAAAGTCAAATGTGGGCCAAGAAATTAAGACTAAGAAGCCATGGTCTTATAGCAAGGAAAATGACATAAAGCTTAATTAAGGCTATTAAATGTGTTTTGTGCACTAAATTCTTTATAAGTGGTTATCTTTGTCTTTATCTCCCACATTTGGTCACTTCCAGTAGAAAAAATTCAGCATCTCCACCCCCACACTTCTTCCATAGCCACCATACCTCCATGATGAAAATTGAAGGCAAAAGAAAGCAATAAAGGGCAATTGGAAGCTATGTGGTGCTAATACTTGGGTGCACCTAGGATCAAGCTCCAATTTCAGCATACACTCAAGGTAAGGGTTCTCTTGCTCTCATGGACTTTTTTCTGCAATTTTTAAATATCCATGGAGCTAGGGCTAAGCTTGGAAGAGAGCCATGAGCTTAATGAACCAAGCTTAGTGAGGGGAGTGCACTTATTGAAGGTTTTGTGACCTAGTGTGAAGTTTCCTGGATTGTTTACTGTATTTTCAAACATCCATGAAGCTAATACCCTGCTTGGAGGAGAGCAAAAAGCTCTAGGAACCAAGTATGGGTTAAGAAAAAAGCATGGCAAGGTTTCGGCCTTAGTGTTACCATGCTAAAGATAGCTGCAAGAAAGAAGGGTTTCTAGAGCCCAAAGTTAGTACTAACTACTATTAAAATCCTCCTAAGGTGAAGCATTAGCTTGAGGAAGGCTGCCATAGTGATTTATTTAAGTTTATTTCATGTTTTACGGACTAACCTATGGTTATTGTTGTTGCTGCATCTCATGTGTTTGCCTGTTGTGAATGGCTGCTGCATTTGGTTGCTATATCTTGTATATATGCATTTTGGTTTTTTTTTTTTAGTGTCTTTGGATGCAGGTTTTAATGAGGATCACATTAGCTTAAGAAACCAAGTGCTACCCTTACTAAGTTTCTCAATGAAACTTACTCCCCTCAATCTGTCATTTCAGGTCCAGAAGAAAGATCACCATCAAACTAATCTTTGTAGTTTGATTTTTAATCTAAAGTTTCAGGTACATGAACTTCCATATGTTTAGTTATGATCTGGAAATTTTGGTGATTTTAGGATCACATTTTATATTTTTAATGGTGGTACTTACTGTGTTGTGCAACAGCTGTCCAGCATCATGTTTCTGGAGTCCATTGCATTTCAGGCACTCCTGTAATTTAGGTTGCATATTTCATTGAGTTAAGACCATTTTGTAGTGCATGTATGCATGTACATGTCGTGTATGGAAAATGGGACAAGTATGTGAACATTTGAGTAATGTTTTCGCTATGTAAGTGATGTGGTGCAAATGGACATATATGGGGTAGCCTTGGAGTGCTTTCCCCTTGTGAATGAAGTGTTTGAACACCTATGAAATTTTGTATGGGCAAAATGGTCATAGAGCGACCAGAATTTTGACTTTACACTTAAAGTTGGCTAAATTACTACATATTTTGTCAGAATTTTGTAAGCAATTTAAAAAATCCATAACCTGGTCCATAGGTGGGCTATTAAAGTAAAATAAAAGTCCTTGGTTTTCTCTAAGTCTATACTTGATAATGGAGCAAAGAAAACATGGGGGTACATGGCTAGAATGATACAGTTTATTAGTGGAAGTTACAGGTGCAGTGGCTGGTCACTAAAACTTAACAAGATTGCCTAATGTGTGGTAGCCAAGATTAAGACTTGTGCTAGTGTTTTCCTTCTTTGATGCCATGGTGTGCATGAAATGTGAATATGTGTGTGATGGTTGGACCAATATGCATGTATTTACATAGTGTCCAAGAGGGCCACTTAGGTATGCACACTAAGGGTAGTGTTCTGATGGCCTACAGAACATTACCAATCCTGTGAGTTTAAATGCACAATTTTTGAAGTTACCACCTCACAAAATGGGAGAATTACAAGTGTGTCATAATGGCCAAAAACTGTTATACTGTGTAATTCTCACCATAGTGATTGAAGGGTGGGGGGTAAAAGGCATGATCAACACTTCCTTAAAAAGTGTTCCAAGTTAGTAACTTGGCCCTAAAGAAAAGCTGTAAGGATTGCTTGTTTGTCAAGCAACCTATGGACTTTTTTGTAAGGTTTTGGAAATTTGGGTACTCAATTGCAAAAGTTTCACAAAAGAGCTTTAGAGAGTTATGGGAAGGATATGAATGGTATTAAAGTGCCATTGGAGGACCAAATTGCTCATGGAAGACAACTAAAGACAAAGAAAACACAAAAAGGCATAAAGGACCTAGGTGTCCTAGTGCAAGCCTTATGATGTGTACATTTTTTACTTAAGTCAAATGGAGCAATTTTGAGTTTTCCCACCATGGGGGAGGCAGCCAAGGCTTGATAATTAGTCAACAATGGTGGTCACATGTGTACCAATGAGTTTAAGACAAAGAGACCATAATTAATGAGAAGGAAAATGACATAAAGCAAGGTTAAGCTTGTTAACTGTCTTTTGTGCCCTTAAGCTTATTTAAGGCCATTTAAGTGGCCAAATCACTTATCCCACTCAAGGGATGGCTGGCCAAAGCATGGCAAGAAAGTCAAATGTGGCCCAAGAAATAAAGACTAAGAAACCCTGGACTTGTAGCAAGGAAAATGACATAAATCTTAATTAAGGCTATAAAGTGTGTTTTGTGCACTAAAGTCTTTATAAGTGGTTATCTTTGTCTTTATCTCCCACATTTGGTCTCTTCTAGCAGAAAAAATGCACCATCTCCACCCCCACACTTCTTCCATAGCCACCATACCTCCAAGATTAAAATTGAAGGAAAAAAAAAAGCAAGAAAGGGCAATTGGAAGCTATGTGGCGCTAAGACTTGGGTGCACCTAGAATCAAGCTCCAATTTCAGCATACACTTATGGTAAGGGTTCTCTTCCTCTCATGGACTATTTTCTACAATTTTCAAACATCCATGGTGCTAGGGCTAAGCTTGGAAGAGAGCCATGAGCCTGATGAACCAAGCTTAGTGAGGGGAGTGCACTTATTGAAGGTTTTGTGACCTAATGTGATGTGCACAAAGATGGCAACAAGGTGAGGGTTTCTAGAGCCCAAAGTTAGTTCTAACTACTATTAAAGTCCTCCTAAGGGCAAGCATTAGCTTGAGGAGGGCTTCCGTAGTGATTTAGTTAAGTTTATTGCATGTTTTACAGACTAACCTATGGTTATTGTTGTTGCTGCATTTCATGTGTTTGTTTGTTGTGAATGGCTGCTGCATTTGGTTGCTATATCTTGTATATATGCATTTTATTTTTGTGTTTTAGTGTCTTTGGATGAAGGTTTTAATGCGGATGACATTACCTTAAGCAACCAAGTGTTACCCTTACTAAGTTTCTCAATGAAACTTACTCCCCTCAATTCTGTCATTTCAGGTTCAGCCGAATGATCACATTCAAACTGAAATTTGTGTTTTGAGTTTTGATATGAAATTTCAGGTACATGAACTTCCATGTGTTTAGTTATGATCTGGAAAGTTTGGTGATTTTAGGAGCACATTTGGTATTTTTAATGGTGGTACTTACTGTGTTGTGCAGCAGCTGTCCAGCATCTTGTTTATGTAGTCCATTGCATTTTAGGAACTCATGTAACCTAGGGTGCATATTTAGCTGAGTTAAGAACATATTGTAGTGCGTGTATGCATGTACATGTATGAAGCCCTTCAGCATCTCCAGTATGTGTCATGGCGAATGTGGCAGGAGCTTCCGAAGGTGTGGACGAGTCCAGAAAGAAAGTGCTCTATGTGGATTACCTAGAAATCATAGAGAGTATGGGTTAGGAGGTCCTCGGAGCATTTTCCTGGGGAGGAGCCTCTGACACCCAAGTCAGTGTTTAGGAGGTATGGAGGCGATAAAGAGTGAAGAAGTATATTGTCTGATGCCTCTCCTCTTTTACCCGGGATGCTTACCGAGTATTTATAGAGGAGCGAACAGTAATAGTCCTCTTCATGTGGCCGACATCGTGATACGTGTTCGGTGGGATGCGGTCCACGTCTTCGGGGAATAGGGGGTCACTCAGCCGATAATAGGCTGCCGGGCTAGGAGCCTAGGTGACCCGAGAGTGGCGTGCAAGAGTGTCCCTACAAGCGGCGTGTCAGAACGTGTCTGGGAGCGGCGTGTCAGGGATGTGTCAGAGGCTCCTTAATTGCTCATGTCGTACTCCCGAGGTCCCTTTTGGTAGAAGAGACCTCTTCGGAGAAGGACTCGTCTTCCGAGGTTTCTTTAGTATCGCAGGAGTATATTTCCCGAGGGTGATCTTCCTTAAGGACACCCCCACTTCCGAGGATGGCTTAATCGTCCCCCCGAGGCTGGCACTGTCGTTTCCTGGAAGGGAGAATTGCCGAGGTCGGATTTGGGAGGTCGAACATCCTTCTTTCCGTGGCGGGTGGTTTCTCCTCCGAGGTTGGTGCTTTGTCCGAACCTATGGGTTCGGAGGGTGATGGGCACCTCGGCTATCACATGCCCCCTCCCGGGAAGTCGAAGCAGAGACTTCAGCTTTATGCTTTCGGGAAGGCTTTTTTGCCGAGCTCGTGGTCGGAGCTCCACTCAAGAAGTTGCTCTTCTTTAGAAGACGTCCTTTCATAGCCGAGGTACCCTTCCCTAGTTCTTTGGGCGACCTCAAGGCGCGTGTAGCTTTTGTTTTCATTTTTTTCTGCTGCGGGTTTGTGAACCGTCGCATCCTTTGGTCAGACATGTCAGTTATGGATAAGCGTGCCTGGGTTTTCGCGTTGTCAGAGAGGCGTGCCCTAGGTCTTCGCGTTGGCTGACACGTGGCCGCTAGTGGATGGCAAAATAGTTACGTCGGTCACGCTAATTGCGTCTCTTCGCCTTCGAGAAGTAATAATGAGGCTGTTGCGCCTTCGAGGGATAATAATGACGACGTTTCGTTTACCCTCTTCGGTCTATATAAGCACCTCTCGCCTTATCTTTTGCCTCACTCTTTGCTTTTGCTCTCATTTGCTCTAGAGCTTTGTCTTGTCTTTTTCCTTCTTCTGGCGGCGGTTTCTATGGCGAAGTGATTTCCGGCAACTTTCACGGCGGCATTCAGGAACTCCGACTTCAGCAAAGCTTTGGGTGGGTGTTCCCTTTTGTAGTGCTTTTCCTTTTGAGGTTGCTTTTCTGAAGTACTTTTATTCCCTTCTTCCTTTTTTCGAAAAATGTTGAATCCGACCCTGTTGATGACTGTCCGGCCTTTCCTCGAGAGCTTCATTCCTCTCGAATCTCACCCTTGTACTACCACTTCGGAAAAAATGACGAAGTGGATGGCCAAATATTACCTTCCTTCCTATGTCGTCCTGAGGTTGCCTATCCTGGGTACATTCGGCTTTATGGCTGATTCGGATGAGGTTACCGTTTACCGAGCTCAACTGAAAGCCAGTTTTCGGTGTCCTCCTCACCGCGTAATATGTGAATTTTGTAAATTCCACGGAATTGCCGTGAACCAACTTCCCCCAAATTCTTACTCTTACTTCAATTCTTTCCTTTGCATGTGTGGGGTGTTTAAGATAAACCCCAACTTTCTCTTCTTCATGCAGTATTACAAACTCCACCCGGTCCCGAAGGGCGGCTTTTACTTCCTGCTTCCCCGAAGGTCCGGAAGTAAAAAATTTACCTTCACTTTCGACAACAAAGACAGCTGGCCAGGGTGGCAGAAGAAGTTTTTCTTCCTGCCGATCCCGGAGCTTTGGCGCCACGTGCCAACCAGATGGGCTTCGGGGACCTTGAAGATGGACGTCATTGACCCCCGGAAGCTCCTAACCCCGGGGTTGTCTGCCAAGTTTGATCAGTTTGATAGACTTATCAGGGCTGTGGCAGACTGGGACCCCGAGGTCCCTCCTCGTTCATTTTATCCTTTTCCTATCAAGTGGGACCTCATGATCGAGGAGGTCCTTCGGGAACTGGGAGTGGTGAACGCGCACAAGAGTGACCCCGGTATGCCCGTGCCTGTTCTTCTGGGGAAGAAGGCTTGGATAGTCATGCTCCTTCGGGGCGAAATTTCGTGTGAGGTGTTTGCCGAGGGTAAGTCACCTTTCAGGGTTTGATATATGTTTTCCCTTTTGGACTTACACTGATATTTTGTCCTTTTGCAGAGATGGGCGATCAATCTGCTGACTTCTACAAGTCCCTCTTCCTCGGTCAGGCTGAGAGGGGGGAGCAGACGCGCAAGAAGGCGCCTGCCAAGAGGAAAAAGACGACTGGCGGCGGGCTTTCTAAGTCCAAGAAGGCTAAGGCTGCTACTCCTCCTCCCCCCGAAGTCGTTGTCGAGGTGCAGGAGCAATCCCCTGCTCTTTCTCCGACCTCTGTGGACCTTCATTCGGACCTTGCCCTTCTCGAGGCAACCTTGAGTCCCGTTCTTACTTCCGAGACTCCGGCCGAGCAAAGGTCTGCTCAGGAGCTCGAAAAGAGCAGAAGGAGGAAGGGAAAGAATGTTCCCAGTGAAGTCCGGGAGGGTGAGTCTAAGGATGATGTCGCCGAAGTTCCTCCAGGTTGGTTCTTTAGCCATTCTTCTGCAAACCTTAGTATTTTTTGCATCTACAATTTTTTGGATGAATGGCTAAGGGATGACGTGTTGACGGAACTTCGGTGTGATATTGCAGAGGACATGCCTACGGGGCCCTGGATGGAGAGTCACGCCCGACGAAGGGCTCTTCGGGACAAGCGGATCCCTCAGGACAAGGTGCCGAGGGAGCCTTTCTAGACGTTCACAGAGGACATGAACTTGTTCTCTGAGGATAGCCAGCTGATGGCTCCCCAAATGGCGACGAGGATGATGACAAATGCTACATTCCAGTCCCTCATCACCGAATGTCTTACTGAAGAGATCCTCGCCGCGAGGATGACTGAGCATGCCGCCCAGGTAGTCCTTTGTTCCCTTTTACTTAGAAAAATTTTCCTTATAAGTTTCTATCATTATTTGATATTCATTCGGGGCCCCCTTTTTGCAGCTTTTGGCGTACAGTGGGTACTTCCGCGCCTGGGCGGCGAAGCAAATGGAATCCCGCTCTCGGTCCGAAGATTCTTTGTGCAAAATGAAGAAGTTTTGTGCCAAGTACGTCCTCAAATATGGCGAGCTCAACAAGATTGTCAAGGAGGACGTTGTGAATCTTCGGGCCGAACTTGCGACAAGCAAACAGGAACTCCTTCTTGACTTAACAGCCAAGGTCGAGGACCTCGGCTCAAAGTGCGCCGTTCTTTTTTCAGAGAACGAGGCCCTTCGGAAGGCGAACGCTCAAGATGGCGAGAACCTGATGAAGGCGCTCGCTTTGAATGGCGAGCTCCAGGCCGAGGTTGACTGTTTGAAGAAGGAGGCAAAAAGCAAGAAGAAGAATAAGCTGGAGAGGAAGATTGCTGAGCTTACGGCCGAGTTGTCAGCCATCAGATCCGAGAAGGATCAGTCTGACCAGATGACGAAGGTGTCTTACCAAGACGGCTTTTGCTTGGTGCGTCATCAGGTCCTTCTTCGGTATCCTAAGCTCGACCTCTCCCACCTGTCCGCTCTGGATTTTCCCAAAGAGCCCAGGGGGACATGGTCTAAGCCGGAGTTTCTCAATCTTCCACCTGCTGAGCCCGTGCCTCCGACTGAGCCAATTGAAGATGATGACGCCGAAGAGACGTCGGATGCACCTGCTCAGCCTTAGGCTTCTTCTTTCTTTTTTGTAGTCCTGCTCCTTTGTACTTTGCCTTGAGATTTTTAATGAAGGTTTTTTCTTCAATCTCCATTCTTCCTTCTGAATACGATTCTTCAGAAGTTAGCGTAATTTTAAGTATATTTTTTTTTGTGAACGTCCGCGCCTATACTTCGGGAAGAGTCACCTTAGACTTTTCCCGTATTCTGCCGAGGTTTTAGACTCCATCAAGGAGTTAGTTCCAAAGGAAAAACCATTAAGGAACCCTTCTTCAGTAACGCGACCATATTCGTCTTGTATTTCTATTGACGACTTCGGGGAGGAGTAGTTACAAGTTTTCCTTCTGAAAAAATGTCTAAGTATAGAATTTTTTCAGAGAGTCTGATTGCCAAGTGTTTTTCAACTCTACTCCCTCAGTATCGCCCAATTTGTAGACCCCGGGGTGGACTTCGTCGAGGACCAAATAAGGTCCACTCCAGTTTGCCCGAAGTATCCCTTGTGATGGCTTTCGTGACTCAAATTCAGTCTTTCAGAGAACAAGGTCACCTTTTTTGATTTCTTTTCTTCTTATGCGTACGTTAGCAGCGTGAGCTACTCTTTGTTGGAAAGCCTTTCTCCTTAGTTCGGCCATTTCGCGATGTTCCTCGGCGAGGTCTAGTTTTGTCTTCAAGCTGAGATTATTTCCTCCTTCGTCGAATACTTGTATTCTTATCGAAGGTTGTATGACCTCAATGGGGATAATGGCCTATGTCCTGTATACGAGCGAGAAAGGGGTTTCCCCCGTAGCTCTTCGGGAAGTCGTACGGTAGCTCCACAGCACACTTGGGAGCTTTCCTGGCCATTTCCCCTTTGCCTCTTTTAGTCTTTTCTTTAAGCCATCTTTTATTGTCCCGTTGGATACTTCGACCTGCCCGTTACTTTGAGGGTGGGCTACTGGAGCAAAATGCATTTTTATGCCGAGGTCAGTCACGAATTCCTGGAAACCTCTATCTGTGAACTGAGTTCCATTGTCGGCCACTATTACCCTCGGTATGCCAAATCGGCATATAATGTTCTTCCATACGAACTTTTGGGCATCCTTTGCTGAGATTGATGCCAGTGGCTCCGCTTCAATCCACTTAGTGAAGTAGTCTACTGTGACTATGCAGAACTTTACTCCTCCGGGAGGGTTTGGAAGAGGTCCGATGAGGTCAATGCCCCATACGGCGAAGGGGCAAGGATAATCTGCTGAGTTTATTATTCTGAAGGTAACTTTTGGATGTTGGTGTGCCTTTGGCAATTGTCACATCTTCGGACAAACTGCCTTGCGTCTTTCCTCAAGGTAGGCCAAAAGTAACCTTGGCGGAGTAGTACCCCGGCAAGGGCGTCTGTTCCCATATGGGAGCCACACGCTCATTCGTGGACTTCTTCAAGTATTGTTCTGACATCATGTTCGCCTACACATTTTTGTAGGGGGCTCGCATACCCTTGCCTGTATATTCTTCTCCAAAGAGGAAGTACCTTCCCGAGCGCTTCCGTACTTTTGCGGCCTCTTTAGGGTCTTCAGGGAGTTCCGAAGTTGCTAGGTACTTCCTAATGGGATCTCGACATCCTTCCCCTGAGGTTGCTATGCACATCAGTTCTGTGCTAGGTTGCTTCAGCACCTCGCTGGGTTCCTTAGTTTGGCCAAGGAGTTAGCTTGAGCATTATCATTTCGGGGTACGTTTTCTATTTGTACCGAGTCAAACTCTGTCACACCTCGCTCAGGCCCTGGCCTAAAAGTTCCTAAACTAGCTCACAAGCCTAACTATAAAATTAGGTTCTAGTTCTCAGCCAAGCAAGCAATGGCAACTTTTAAGTCTTATTTTCTTAAGTTATGAGGCCTGGGAGGTGGCCCAGGTGGCTTTAATAAAGATCCATTATCAACTTGCAGCAAGGGCAAGGCCCAAACCTTAACTTGCTCCACAAGCAAGGATTCAATTGATTTCTTGCACAACAAGCAAGGCAACACTTAATGCAATTTAAGTGCATAAATGGTGTGCATCAAGTGTACTAACTATATGGCAACCAAGAAGCCCACAAGATTTGGTTTAGATTTTGAAAAACCACATACAAAATGTGCATGATGCTCTCGGCCAATTAAGGTACACATACTTATGCACAATATTTTCCTGTTGCAAGGCCCCAACTATTCACATACAAGTGCCAAACCTTGGCCCATAACATCCAACATACATAAGCAAGCATAACGCCATCCATAGTCCATACATAACTTGGCATACAAAACCCATTCAAGCAACATAAGTCTAGGCACTAAAGACTACACATATAAACACAAAAGGGTAGTCTACCTAGCAACCATAACATGGCTACACATGCCATGAAACCAAAAGTATTTATGCCAAGTTATTACATGCCAAGACTCCTAATGGTCAAACATGACCTTAAGTATGCCATACAAGAGTACACACTGCAACACCAACCCAATGGCTTGATTCATGGTCATGAAGGAAAACACTATGATCAAAGCTACAGTCCAGGTATCCATAGCTCTCCTAGACAAGTCTCCAACTACTGCCTGCAAACTTCAACTATAAGTCTCGGCCAATCAAGGAATAAGACTTGTAATGAAATCAAAATGCTAAGCCAAGCACACATTGGCACATACCTTGCAAAACAAGCAAATATAAACACTAAGCACACACACAAGCAGCTTAGCCTTACTCAGGCCGAATGTCCTTGCCTGAAAAATAAAGGATGGGCAGTGAGCATATAACTCAGTAGGATTCACTTTAAACACATACAACTCATATTGAGTCTATTTAGTTAAGCTGAGTAATCACTCAAAGCTTAACCTCCCATTAGATAGCTCAACCTGCAAAACAAACACCAAGACAAGAAAAACAGGCATATACATATACAAGATGGGTAACTATGTCAAATAGTTCATAAATGGGGTTAGCATGCACATAGAAACACCAAAGCACACAAATACACACACACACTCCACAATGTTGCTCTCGGCCATATAAGCCATACATGTACCCATGTGCATTTCTTGCACACAAACTTACCAATACACCATTTCCATTTGGAGCTCCCAAAATGCCAATCAAATAGGCCACATTTACTTGCATTTCTAGTACATGTACCATAGTTAATTAGCTAATCAACAAAGCAACCGAGTATAAACACTAAGCCCATCAAGCAACTAAGGTCATTTGGCAAGTTTAACCATCACTTAGCCACTCTAGACACTTGATTCATGGTGTATAATACCAGGCAATGTCAAGTGCCAGTGAACCCTACCACAAATAGCTCTCGGTCTCAACCAAGTTTCAAATGTCCAAGTGCTCTTCAATCACAATGCCTAGCATAACAACACATAGGCATCATCATAAACATTCATGGATTAAACTACCATGACTCAAATGAAGAACACTAGAATGCGCACACTTTAGCTCTCGGCCAAAGTGTCCAATATGTCCATATATGTACTGCCCATCATTCTGTCATACCACATGATACTCTAATCACCAATGAACATTTTCCATAGTAGTATTACCAAGTAACCAAGTGAAATGCACTATGTTACCATAAACTAAGCTCTCGGCCAAAGTACACATTTTCACATATTTGTGTCACTCATCCAACTAACCCAAAACATGCTCAAGTGGCCATCAAATGACAATGCTCATGGCACAATTACCATGTAACTCATTGAAGTACATCATGATATACCAAGTCAAGTTCTCGGCCAAAGTGCACACCTTCACATACATATGTTCTCTATCAACCAACTCCACATATACACATCAAAACATCAATAACTAATGTTTCATGGCATCATTACCATGTATTCAAGCAATGGGCACTAATCTATGCCACTTCAAGCCCTCGGCCTTAAAGCTAAACTTCACATATCAATGTTCCTCATCATTCTAAACCAACATATGATCATCAAAGTATCACTAACCAATGCCCATGGCACTAATACCATGAAATCAAATGAGGAACACATGATTACCTCAAAGTGCACTTTCGGCCAACACACTATCTTTCACAAACTTGGTGTTCTTCACCCCAACAACCTAACACAAGGTTAAATAATCATTAACAAGCATCACACATGGATTAATTCCCATGAATTCTAATAAGAACACCAAGAACACTTGTTCATCACATTCGGCCAACATTCCACTTTCAAACCGAAGCATTTCTTGCTCATTTAACTTAATACATCTTCAATTGAGCACTTAGGTTCCTTGTACATGGAAGAACTACCATGAATTCAAGGAGATATGGACATTACCTCAAAACCCTAGCTCAATTAAGCTCGGTTTCCTTGAATCTTCAAGAACCAAGCTTGATTCCAAGCAAGCACAAGCCGAAACACTCTTCTCCAAGCTTGAATCCTTCAAGTATCTTCAAGAATCTTGGATTTCAAAGCCAAAATGTGAAAGAACTCTCAAGAACACTCTCGGTTTAACAAGAACAAGCAAGCCCGAAATGAACAAATGGCCTTGGACTTGATTTCGGCCGAAAGTCATGTGTTTTTAGTTGGCTAGAATGCCAACTTTGCCTTCCACAATTTTGCATGGTGCAAAGTAGTCTTCCAAGCCCATATAAGTACAATGCCACCCTTAAACTTGTGGTTAAATGGACACTCAAGTCAATTCTTGGCCCATTATGCCAAGCACATGATAAACACAAGTACCAAGATGTCATAAGTACCCTTGTAAAACCGGCCATCTAACTAAACTAATGACTAGTTAGCTTAACTAGTAACTAGTGAATAGTACACTAGTGGTAGACAGGAATTTGACTAGCAAACATTGTTGTCTCCCCAAAATGGTCTAGTCTTGGACTAGCCATCATAAAATTTTGCATGGCCAACAATGCCATCCTTAAGCTTGTGGTTTCACTTGTACCACTTAACTTAGTGCACAATTTAGTCCCCTTTCTCTGTTTTCTGTCAGCTTTCCCATAGTACATTTTCTATGTGCAATTAAGTCCTAAAAGTCTCCAGTTTTGCACATAAGTCACTGTACTAGTCTCCGGAGCTTCTCTTACTTCCCCTTTCTGTTTTCTCTCATTTTCCTTGGTTTTCCTTGATATTCCTTGGCCTAAGCCAAGCACTCAGGAGGTGCCTAAAAAACTCGCCAATGATTTTTTTGACGAGGTCCTAATATTTTGCCAAGGTTGGATCCTTTACCGCGTATTCCCCCTTCGTCGGCCAAACAACTAGTTCTGAGTCATTGTGGGCCAGGAGGTCTTTTATGCCAACTTTTCTGGCTACTTTAGTCCTGCTATAAGGGTCTCATATTCGGCGATGTTATTGGTAACATCAAAACCGAATTTGATTGCCTTAGTGGCTTGCATGCCTTCGGGTCCCCAAAGAACTATTCCGGAGCCCTGGTGTTCTGCGCCTGATGCTCCATCGAAAAAGAGCTTCCATTCTGGGTTAACCCTTGTTCGGTCTTCCTCAGTGGTTTTGGCATTCTCTATTTCTGGGATTTCGACAATGAAGTCCGCTAGTGCCTGAGCTTTTATTGCCCTTCTTGGCTCGTAAGTAATGTCGTACTCTCCAAGTTTGATATACCATTTCGATAATCTCCCCGAATGTTCTACTCTTTTCATCACATCGCGTAGAGGCAGATTACTTCGGACAGTGATAGCGTGTCCTTGGAAGTAAGGTTGCAACCTTCTGCCCGCGAGTACTAAGGCGTAGATGGCTTTTTGGAGCCAATGGGTACCTGATCTCGGTGCCATGTAGGGACTTGTTCACATAGTATATTGGCCATTGCGTCCCACCTTCTTTTTTTACTAGCACCAAACTCACCGCTTTTTCAATTACTGTGAGATAAAGGATGAGGGGCTCTCCTTCCTGGCTTTGTCGGAGTGCTGGCAGTTTGGTGAGGTAGTCCTTAAGCTCGTCCCAAGCTTTCTAGCATTCTCAGTTCCATGGATGCTCTTGTGTTCCAGGGGTATCCTCACCTTTGGGGGTTTTTGTGAGTACTTTGAAGAATGGCCGACATCGGTCGCCATACCTGGAGATGAATCTACTGATGGAAGTTGTTAGGCACCTCCTAAGTGCTTGGCTTAGGCCAAGGAGAACCAAGGAAGTAAGAGAAATAGAAAGGGGAGAGTAAGAGGAACTATGGAAACTAGTGCAGTGACCTAAGTGTAAAGCTGGAGACTTTCAGGGCCAAATTGCACATGAAAAGGAACTGTGGAAAAACATGCAGAATCTAAGGAAGGGGATCAAATAGCACACTTAATTGAGTGCTACAATTAAAACTACAAACTTGGAATTGGAAGTTTCGGCCATGCAAAAGTTATGTGGACTAGTAGTGTACTAAGCCAAATTGTGGGAGACAACAATGATTACTAATCAAATCTTGTCTACCACTAGTGTACTATTCACTAGTTACTAGTTAAACTAACTAGTTATTTGTCTAGTTACATGGCCGGTTATGCATGGGTACTTATGACACGTTGGTACTTGTGTTGTTTACTTACTTGGCATTATGGGCCATGTATGGACTAAAGTGTCATTGGAATCAAGGTTTTAGTGGCGGCATTGAGCACATGAGGAGATAAGGGCTACAATGTCTCATGCAAAATTATGGAAGCCAAAGTTAGCAATTAGCTAACTAAAACCCAAACCATTTTGGCCGAGTTAGTGAAGGCCATTCACTTAGCACATTTCGGGCTCCCTTTTTTCTTCTTTGGCCGAGTGTGTTCTTGAGAGTTCCTTTACAAATTGATCTTGAATTCAAGAATCTTGAAGACACTTGAAGGATTCAAGCTTGGAAGGTTTGTTTCGGCATAAGCTCACTTGGATTCAAGCTCTAGTTCTTGAAAATTCAAGGAAGGCCGAGACGTTTGAGCAAGGGTTTTGAGGTAATGTTTATGTTTCCTTGATTACATGGTATTCCTTCCATGAACAAGGGATTTAAGTGCTCAATTAGTGTTGGATTGAGTTAATTGAACAAGCTTGATGTGGGTTTAAGAAGTTGTTGTTGGCCGAAAGTTTTGGAAGATTAATCTTGTTGTTCTTCTTGAATTCCATGGAAATTAATCCATGACTAAGTGTTGTTACTGCCTATTTGATCTTGTGTTAGGCAAATTGGAGAGGAGAACAACAAGTTGAGCAAAATTATGTTTAGCCGAAAAGTATACTTTGAGGTAATTCATGTTCTACTCTCGATTACATGGCATTGATGCCATGAACTGTGATTAATGATGAGTTGGTGAGTGTATGTTGGTTTGGATTGATGAAGAACACAAATGTGTGGTTATGGGCATTATAACCGAGAGCTAGACTTAATGTGAAATGATGTATTTTGCTTGGTTACATGGTAAGGATGCCATGAGTGATGTATATTGGTGATTGAATAACCATGGAATGAATTAGTTAATAAAGGACACTAATATGTGAAATGGGCATCATGGCCAAAAGGTTGGATTAATATACTTAAATGTGCTTTACTTGGTTACATGGTATCTGTTCCATGAGCAAGCTTTATGGGTGATTAAATGATTATGTAGTGAGTTAGAAGGATGGATAGCATAACTATGTGGATGTGGGCACTTTGGCCGAAAGCTTGGATTAGAGTGGAATGGTGCATTTCACTTGGTTAATTGGAAATAATGCCATGGATGATGTTCATTGATGATTAGAATATCATGTGGTGTGTTAGAATGATGGGTAGCACATGTATATGAAATTGGGCCTTTTTGGCCGAGAGCTTAAGTGCGTGTATCTTAGTGTTCTTCATGTGAGTCATGGTAATTTAATCCATGAGTTTGTGTGTTGATGCCTATGTGATTGATTTGATAGGCGTTGAGGTTGAGGAACACTTGGGCACTTGAAGCTTGGTTGTAAACCGAGAGCTATTGAGGTAGGATTCACTAACACTTGATGTTGCTTGGTAATGTGCCATGGTTCAAGTGTTTAGAGTGGCTAAGTGATGGTTTAATTTGCCAAATGACCTTAGTTGCTTGATGGGCTTATTGGTTATACTTGGGTGTTTTGTTGATTAGCTAATTGACTAGTGTACATGTACTAGAAATGCAAGTAAATGTGGCCTATTTGCTTGGCATTTTGGGAGCTCCAAGTGGAATTGATATTCAGTAATGGTTTGTGTGCAAAATGCACATGGGTACATGTATGGTTGAATATGGCCGAGAGCTACAATGTGGAGTGTGGGTGTGTACTTGTGTGCTTTGGTGTTTCCTTGTGCTTGCTAACCCCACTTATGAATTATTTTGTCATGGTTATCTATCTTGTATATGTATATGCTTGGTTTTCTTGTCTTTGTGTCTGTTTTGCAGGTTGAGCTAACCAATTAGAGTTTAAGCTTTGAGTGAACACTCAGCTTAACTAAATAGACTCATTTGAGTTGCATAAGTATATAAATATGAATCCTACTGAGTTATACTCACTGCCCATTCCTTTATTTCAGGTAAAGACATTCGGCCTGAATAGTGTTTGCTTGCTTGTGCTTGTGTTTGCACTAATTTTGCTTAATTTCCAAGCTATGTGCCAATGTGTGCTTGGCTATTATTTTGGTTTCATTACAAGTCTTATTTACCTATGGTTGGCCGAGACTTATAAGTTAAGTTTGCAGGCAGTAGTTGGAGACTTGTCTAGGAGAGCTATGGATACTTGGACTGTGGCTTTGATCATAGTATTTTCCTTCATGACCATGAATCAGGCTATTAGGTTGGTGTTGCAGTGTGTGCTCTTGTATGGCATACTTAAGGTCATGTTTGACCATTAGGGGTCTTGGCATGTAATAACTTGGCATGGATAACTTGGATTCATGGCATGTATATAGCCATGTTATGGTTGCTAGGTAGACTACCTTTTTGAGTTCATATGTGCAGTCCTTGATGCCTAGACTTGTGATGTTTTTGTTGGTTTTGTATGCCAAGTTATGTATGTACTTATGGATGGCATTATGCTTGCTTATGTATGCTGGTTATTATGGGCCAAATTTGCCACCTTATGTGAATGGTTATGGACCTGAACTTGTGAAAATGTTGTGCACAATTATGTGTACCTTACTTGGCCGAGAGCATCATGCATCCATTACTTGTGGTTTTCAAAATCTAAACCAACTTTGTGGGCTTCTTGGTTGCCATATAGGTAGTACACTTGATTGCACACCATGTATGCACTTAAAACCTCATTAAGTGTTGCCTTGCTTGGTATGAAAGTAATCAACCAAAACCTTGCTTGTTGTGCAAGTTAGGGGTATTGGGCCTTGCCTTTGCTGCAAGTTGTTAATGGACTTTGTTAAAGCCT
Organism: Aquilaria sinensis; assembly: GCA_005392925.1. Classification (NCBI taxonomy): domain Eukaryota; kingdom Viridiplantae; phylum Streptophyta; class Magnoliopsida; order Malvales; family Thymelaeaceae; genus Aquilaria; species Aquilaria sinensis. Next base: position 157,870 of record SMDT01000395.1, read on the forward strand.
CCTGGGCCACCTCCCTGGCCTCTTAACTTAAGAAAATAAGACTTAAAAGTTGCCATTGCTTGCTTGGCCGAGAGTTAGAAGCTTAGTTTTGGGGTTGGGCTTGTGAGTTAGTTTGAAAACTTATAGGCCAGGGCCTGAGTGAGGTGTTACATAAGTGATTCTTCTAGTGAGCCTTTGTATGTCTTTGATGGATGTAGGTGTTCAAAAATTTCGCAGGGTTTTGATTTTCTCAGGGTTGGCATCTATTCCCCTTTCTGATACCACGAAACCAAGAAACTTTCCTGCACTTACCCCGAATACACATTTCTCGGGATTGCGACGTATGCCATACTCCCGAAGTTGTTGGAAGGTTTCGGTGAAGTCGGTGATATGATTACCAGGCATTTTTCTCTTGACTATCATATCATCGACGTATACTTCCATGTTTCTTCCAATCTGGGCATCGAATACCTTGTTCATCGGCCTTTGATAGGTGGCCCCTACATTTTTAAGCCCAAAAGGCATTCTGATGTAGCAGTAGGTGCCTGTCTCTGTTATGAAGGCTGTTTTTTCTTCATCTTTGGGGTTCATCTGAATTTGATGATATCCACTAAAGGCATCAAGGAAGCTCAGAAGCCCGTATTCGGCGGTTACGTCTACCAGCTGATCCATGGCTGGCAGAGGATAAGAATCCTCTGGGCATGTGTCATTTAAATTTCGGAAGTCGATGCACATTCGGAGCTTCTCTCTTCCTTCCTTTGTGGCGATAACCACGTTGCTAAGCCATTTCGGGTATTTTACTTCTCTTATTACCTCGGCCTCGATGAGCCGATTGACTTCGGCTTTAACGAAGGAATTCTTATGAGCTGATAGACTTCATTTTTTCTGCCGAACTGGTCTGGCGTTTGGCCATACTTTAAGATTGTGGTGAATTATGCCGGGGTCAACCCTGGGCATATCTTTCGGCGTGTAAGAAAATAGATCTTTGCTCATAAACAAGAAGGATATAAGCCCCTTTTTGTCATCCTCTGCCAGTTTTTTCCCGATTCGGGTGTTTCGGCCAGGGATCAATTCTACGTCCTCTGTTTCCACTTTTTCGAGGCTTTCAATTTCCTCCTCTATTGTTTCCCCGTCCTTTACGACTGTTTTTTCTTTCACCGAAGTATGTATCTGGATTCTTGCTGGCCTTTGTCTACCCCTTGTGAAGACCTTTCTGACTTCGGCTTGGTCAATGAGGATTTCCGCGTCTCCGTCTTTGGTTGCGAAGGTGACCGTTAGGTACTTTATGTCTAGCCGGATGTGGAAGTTGCCCTGAGTCTGCCTTCCGATGATAGCATTGTAAGCCAACGACACGTCTATGACAATAAATCTTGTCTTGACGAAGGCAATTAACTCTTCCTGGCTATGGGGTGAAACCCCTTTTAGCATCAGAGGTAGGTCGACATATCCGAGGACCGGAAGTTCGGAAGGTCCGACACCGAAGGTGGGGGAGCTGACTGAGCTGAGATCCTCCTTCGGAATGCCCAACTTAGGCAGCAGATGGGAACAGATGAGATCGATGTTTGAACCGTCATCGAGGAGTACCCTTTTGACATCCCAGTTTCCTATCCTTGCCGTGACAAGGAGTGGGTCATCATGGGGGAACTTTACAGTAGATCCGTCCCTACGGACGAGCCTTCTTGACGAGTCCCCGTACTCCATTACGGAGATTTCTCTTATCTTCCTCTTCCTTTCGGCCGAGGGTATCCCAGTAGTGATGGTTTGGAAAAGTCTGCCCATGGTGGTAGGTTCTTTTGAGGACTTCGATCCCGACGTTGGTCCGAGTCATACTCTTTGTCGTCCCCTCTCCTTTGCTATTCTTTCCTTCCTTTTAGGGAAGGCATCCGCAAGTACCGGCAAAGTTGGCCCTGTTTAATCAGGGACTCAATATATTTCTTCAGCTGAAAACAATCCTCAGTGTCATGGCCATGGTCTTGGTGGAACTGACAGAATTTCTTCATGTTCCTCTTATTCTCCGAGGTCATCGCCTTTGGCCTTGGAACTGTGGTTCCTTGCCTTTCTAGGGCCATGAGGATGCTAGCTCTTGTAGTGTTCAAAGGGGTGAATGTCATTGGCCTTTTCCCCCTCTATTTTCGGGGCCTTTCTCCCTCGTTCTGATGTCGAGTCTGATGGCTGGGCCATTCGGCGTGAGGGTGCTCTCCGTTTGGTCCTCCCATCCTAAGTTCTTCGGCCATCATATGCTGTTCGACCTTTCTGTAAAACTCCCCAAGGGTCTTTGGGGGGTCCGTTGAAAACTCATAGAATAGTTGGGAGTCCCTTCAAAGTCCTCTAATCATCGCGAGAATGTGAATTTCTGGCCAGAAGTCGGGCACGCTCAGCGCCTCTCGATTGAACCTTTCAACATAGTCGCGGATGGTCTCCCCACCTCGCTGGGCTATGTCGAACATTTGTACTGGCATTTTGGCGGTTGGCCTACTGCCGATGAACTGTTGGGTAAAGGCAGTGGATAGCTCTTGAAAGGTAAACAAGCTTCCGTAGGCCAGAGAGTTGTACCATGTCGTTGTTGGACCCGAAAGTGTTACTTCAAAGGACTTGCAGAGTGTAGGGTCATCTGCGCCATGGAGTACCATGCTTCACTTATACTTTGTCAGGTACGCCTGAGGGTCACTTCACCCGTCATAAGTTTCTAGGCGAGGTACCCTGAAATCGTTGGCCATGGGTGCCTCAACCACTTCGCACACGAAAGGTGACTCTTCTCCAGTGTAAGAGTCTGACAGCCTGGACTAGACTAGCTTTCGGGAGAGCTGCCTCTCAACGTTCTCCAGTCTTCCCAGGATTTTCTCCATAAGGACAATCGTGCTGACTTCTCCTTGCTGCCGTGTATTCGCCGGTAATGGCGAACTTCTTCTCCTCCTCGAGGAGCGACTTCGGCGGTGAGGAGACTGGGACCTTCGATGAGGGGATGCACTCCGTTGTTAAGAGGCCCTAGTCTCTTTTCGAACTCCCCCCTAATGAGTCGCGCCTCAACAGGTTCATCTTCTGTTGAAGACACATTGAGGGAGTCCCTGCTCCCCGAACTTCAGCGTGTGGACCTTGAACTCCTTTCCCGATGAACAACCAGGGGAGAGGCCCTTCGGACCAGAGAAGATTGTGGCAACCTCTGATCAAGCTGCTGAGTCATTTCGGTGACGATGGAGCATTGGAAGTCTCGCAAAAATCCCAATGTCACCGTTAGAGGGCGGTCGTCTTCTGGTACAGAAGTTTCTGCCACAGGCTGTGTGGTCGCCTGCTGAGCCTCGGGCGCAGAGGAGGATCTTGGAATCCCTTTGTCCTTTGAGCACCGAGCCTCTATGACGGCGACCTGGGAGATGATTCCCACAGACGGCGCCATGTGAAGCCCTTCAGCATCTCCAGCATATGTCGTGGTGAATGTGGCAGGAGCTTCCGAAGGTGTGGATGAGTTCGGAAAGAAATTGCACCATGTGGATTACCTGGAAATCATAGAGAGTACGGGTTAGGAGGTCCCCGGAGCATTTTTCCGGGGAGGAGCTTCCAACGGCCAAGTCAGTGTTTAGGAGGTATGGAGGCGATAAAGACTGAAGAAGTATATTGTCTGATGCCTCTCCTCTTTTACCCGAGATGCTTACCGAGTGTGAGGCACCTCCTAAGTGCTTGGCTTAGGCCAAGGAGAACCAAGGAAAATGGTGGGGAAGAGCTAAGAGGACTGATACAATGGTGTATGTGCAAGACTGGCAACTTTGAGGGCATAGTTGCGCACAGAAATTGAGGCTACGGTGGAAAATGGCAGAAATTAAAGTTAAGGGCTCAATTGCACATTTTGAATGGTGATGCAAATGGAATCAAAACATGGGAAGTGGAAGTTTCGGCCATGCAAAATTTATGTTGACTAGTGTAATACTATGTCAAATTGTGGTAGACAACTATGATGATTATGTCACATCATGTCTGCCACTAATGGGAAATGTCATTTCCTAGTTGGTTTAACTAGTACTTAAACTAGTTACATTGGCCGGTTAGCACATGGGATTATTTGACTTTATGGCATCTTTGTTTTATGCTTGGCAATTAAAGCCATGAAGGGACTTAAGTGACAAGGAAAACCTATGTTTTAGTGGTGCATGTGTGACTGTGTGAGCTTGAGGACTCCATTGAGCCATGCAAAATAGGTAAAGGCCGAGATGGACATTATGGTTAGACTAATACAAGTCTTGTGCCCGAATTGCCTAAGTCATTAGGGTGCTTTTCGTTTCGGGCTTCTTTGCTTTCATTTGGTCGATACCTTGCTCAAGAACTCCTTTCGCCATTTTGCTCTTGAAATCCAAGCAATTTTGAAGGAAATTGAAGGAGGCAAGCTTAGTTTCGGCATTTGTTCACTTGGAGTCAAGCTTTGTTCATGAGGAAACGGTGAAGGGCCGAGCCATTCAAGCTAGGTTTGAGGTAATCTTGTTATCTTCCTTGAATCCATGGTATTTACTTCCATGAACAAGGATTTTGAGTGCTGAAGTGTTGCTAAACTAAGCGAATTGAGCATCGTTTATGTTGAAGTGGAAAACCTAGTCTTGGCCGAATGTGTTGGATGAATGAGCTTGATGTTCTTCTTCATTTCCATGGAAATTAATCCATGACTAAGTATTGTTGTTGCCTATTTGTTCTTGTGCTAGGCAAGTTTGAGTGAAGGACATCAAGTTGAGCAAATTTGAGTTTGGCCGAAAGGTTCATCTTTGAGGTAAATCATGTTCTTCTTGTGTTTACATGGCATTGATGCCATGAACTGTGATTAATGATGAGTTGGTGAGTGTATGTTGGCTTAGAATTATGAAAAGCATTGGTGTGTGAAGTTGAGCTATATGGCCGAGAGTGAACATTACTTGAATATATGGTGATGGTACTATAAAACCATAGTCATTGATGATTTGATGTTTATGTGTGGAGTTAGTTGATAAAGAACATGGTTATGTGAAAAAGGGGCATGTGGCCGAGAGCCTGAACTATTGAAGTTAAATGTTCTTTACTTAATGCATGGTAATTGTACCATGAGCAAGCCTTATAGATGATTGGAAGGTAATATAGTGAATAAAATGATGGGTAACCCATATGTATGTGAAAGTGAGCAACATGGGCGAAAGCTTGGATTAGAGTGGAATGGTGCATTTCACTTGGTTAATTGGAAATAATGCCATGGATGATGTTCATTGATGATTAGAATATCATGTGGTGTGTTAGAATGATGGGTAGCACATGTATATGAAATTGAGCTTTTTGGCCGAGAGCTTAAGTGTGTATATCTTAGTGTTCTTCATGTGAATCATGGTACTTTAATCCATGAGTTTGTGTGTTGATGCCTATGTGATTGATTTGGTAGGCATTGTGATTGAGGAACACTTGGATACTTGAAGCTTGGTTGTAAACCGAGAGCTATTGAGGTAGGATTCACTAACACTTGATGTTGCTTGGTATTGTGCCATGGTTCAAGTGTTTAGAGTGGCTAAGTGATGGTTAAAATCTGCCATGTGATCTTAGTTGCTTGATGGGCTTAATGTATATACTTGGTTGTTTTGTTGATTAGCTAATTAACTATGGTACATGTACTAGAAATGCAAGTAAATGTGGCCTATTTGCTTGGCATTTTGGGAGCTCCAAATGGAAATGATATATTGGTAAGATTTGTGTGCAAGAAATGCACATGGGTACATGTATGGCTTATATGGCTGAGAGCAACAATGTGGAGTGTGTGTGTGTACTTGTGTGCTTTGGTGATTTTCTTGTGCATGCTAACCCCATTTATGGATTAATTGTTATGATTATATATTTTGTATATGTATATGCTTGGTTTTCTTGTCTTTGTGTTTGTTTTGCAGGTTGAGCTAACCAATTGGAGGTTAAGCTTTGAGTGAACACTCAGCTTAACTAAATAGACTCATTTGTGTTGTATATGTATATAGATGTGAATCCTACTGAGTTATACTGTCACGCCCACTACTGCCCCAGGCCCATCTGGGCCCAAATATCAAAGCTTGCAGCGGAAGTTATTCATTCAGAAGGGGCTTTATTATTCATTGCGAGCACCTATGGCGTGAGTCCAGGATCTATTCTGGTTCTATCTTGATTGATTATTTACCTTCAATATGTTATCAGGGTGCTCTTTAGAGTCAAGCTAGTACCTAAGTGGGATTTCAAGTGTTCCATTCATGATTTTATCCTGCTTACATGCATTCTTCATCACAAAGCATACTTTATTCCAATTCAACATAAGCTTCTCCTGTAATATTTTCACATGCTCATTTCATCCAAGTTACATATAGCCATACACTTATTCCACTAAGTGCATCAGATGTGTGTCCATCAAGTGTACTATTTCAATGCATGGCAACCAAGAAGCCCATATTCCATTTCAAGTTTGAAAACCATATTTTCATATCCATGAGCATTCTGCCAATCTAGTACACATAACACAATCACCCATCAAGAATTCCACCTGTATGAATTCAAGCATACTTCTCATATAATCATCCTTTAAAGTCATCACCATCATATATCATCATAATCATCTATCCAAGGCAAAATTCATCATCATAAGTCATCCAGAACTATGCCTATCCATAGAACAGCAAACAAGCATCACTTACTTGGAAAACATACCAAGGAATGCTTCATGTCTAAGTTTATCCAATGTTCATGTTTTACAGATCAAGTTTTCATAACTACTTAATCTGCAAACTAATATCACATGGAACACAATCCACCTATAGACCTTGTTCCCACAACTTCTAGACTCCATATCCTGCACAGGTAAGTCCACAACATTAGCTTGATCCACAAGCAATCTATACCACATAAGTCTCTTTGAACCAATGAATATATTGAGCAACACTATACACATACCCAACCCTTTAGCACATTGTAACGAGTACTCTGGTACTCTACGCTTGATCTATCAAGCCATCCATTTCCTGAAAAAGGTATAACAGGGCGGGTGAGTTATAAAACTCAGTAAGAATCCCGACGGCATCCAATGCCTAGTGAGGTAAATACTCATGACTTTCAAAGTCATCATATGGCTTCCAAAGCCTAAACTTGTGCCAAGAATGTAATGGCAATTAATCCATATTCCTGCAAAGGAAAACACTAAAACAAAGAAAACACAAGATATAGCACAATAACAATAACAATAATAATATGGGTCAGCATGCACAAACAATTTCAGAGAAGCACGCAACTCAACACACACAACACTGTCCTCGCAACATCATGTTCCATGTCATCGTGGGTATCGCAAGCATTAGCATAATCCATGCCACTAATCCCGGCATGCCATTTATTTTTATAACCTACTGAGCGCTCCTTAGCTTGGGAATTGAGTTGGCCAAACTCAATTCCTAGCCCTAAATGCTTGCTAATTACTCATGAGTAAACCATAACCATAGTTGCCAAAGCATCACTACTTCATCCATTATGCACTTATGTGCCCAATTATTCAACTAAGAAAGTATCATGAGTCCTCACAAAAAGTAACAACCACATAGCCCTGACATGCACACCTATGGTCACTTGGTTCTTTGACCATCACATAGGGGCACTAATACTCACAATGAAAGGTCATGGAAAATATACCATGGAGTAAGTGAGTATAGGGATTCTTACCACCATTTGTGTAACCTTTGGTCATTGCCTTTGCCTTGCTTTGCTTTGTTTGTTGTTGGAACTTTGCCATTTCCTTAATGGACCTATAAAGCCCAAAATACTAACAAGTTATTTAATTGCTTTCTATTAAACAAGAGAACCATAATTTACCAAGCATACTTGGTTTAACTTACTCAACCTCTACTTAAAGAGGTAAGGCCCAAATTAGCCTTTTCTGTGAACTGAGGCCCAATCTTCTGTGAACTCAGGCCTACATTGGCCTTTTCCTGGAAATCCAGGCCCAATTTGCACTTTTCTGGAGTTCAGGCCCACTTGGCCTTTTCTGGAATTCTGGCCCACTTGGCCTTTTCTGGAATTCTGGCCCAACTTGGCCTTTTCTGGAATTCTGGCCCAACTTGGCCTTTTCAGGCCCACTTGGCTTGTTTTGGAACTCAGGCCGAACTGGCCTTCTTTGGAACTCAGGCCCACTTGGCCTTTTAATTTATTTTCTGGACTCGGCCCAACTTAGCATTTAGGCCCAATTTCCACCTTTTCAGGATTTTAGCCCAATTTAGTCTTTAGGCCCAATTTTATCTTTTCAGGATTTGGCCCATTTAACTTCTTCAGGATTTGGGCCCATATTAACCTTTTCAGGATTTAGCCCATTTGCCAATAATGCCATTATGGCCCAAATAGCCCATTTAAGAGTTTCTGGACCAAGAACACTTGGTTTTCAATTTGGGCCTTCAAATTTATCTCTTGGCCGAATTTGTCCCATTATTTCCTTCTTTTGCTCAATTGAGTCCCACAAGTTTTCTAAGGATCATTTATGCCAAGAACACTTGGCTAACACCAATTTTTCACCAACTTGTCCTTATGGCCGAATCTATCATCATACTTTCTTCACCATTTTAGTCCCATATTTTCATTATGCACACTTTTGCAACCAAGACACTTGGTTAACACACATCCACCAAAAATTGGCACTATGGCCGAATGCATTCTCCATTTCTTCTTTGTGATTTTTGCTTTACAAGTCTTCTAGGACTCAAAAAAATATGCCAAGAACACTTGGCTCCACATGGCTAACATGCCAAGACATTAAATCTACAACATGGCCGAATCTTCTAGTGCTTCTATGGCTTACAAAATTTATCCTTTTCACATCCAACTTTTGGCCATTGTCTTGTACACTCACAAGAACATCTTCACTACCGAGAACACTTGGTTTCAAGCTTGCATGCCAAAAATACCCATTTGGCCGAAAATACATCTTGCTTTTCCTTGTATCTTTTGCTTGTTTCCTTGCTTGGAATGGTCATACAAGCCTCGAGGCACCAAGAACACTTGGTTTCATGCCTCCAAACACCATGAACATTCATGGCCGAAAGTTCCATCCATGCTTTTCTTGGAGTTCTCCTCTATTTCTTTGCTTTTTATGGCTTAAAAGTGCCATGCATGCCTTGAACTCTCAAGTTGAGTCCAAGAGCACTATGGATCCTCCATGGCCAAATCTTCACTTGATTTTCCTTGCAAAAATCCAGCATATCCAAAGCATTAGAGAGTAATATCTAGCTCAAAACACATGAAATCATCAATGAAAACATGATTCACTTACAACCTTGTTTATGGCCGAATCTTGAGCTTGTTCTTCCTTGATGTTCTCCTCATTTTTCTTGCTCCTCATGGCTTAGAAATGCCATGCATGTCCATGAGTTCATGTGTGAAGCTCAAGAACACTAAGTTCTTCCATGGCCGAAACTTCAAGTCTTTGTTTCTTGATGTTCTTCTTCATCTTCTTGCTCCTCATGGCCTAGAAAGCCATGCATGCTCATGAGCTCATGAGTAAAGGCAAGAACACTAATTCCTCCATATGGCCAAAACTTCAAGTGGGATTTCTTGAACATCTTGCTTGATTCATGTTCGAGATGGGTTTAGAAGCATGAAATCATAAAGGAAACGTGTTTGCATGTGTAAGAAATGGTATATCTAGCCATGGCCGAATGCTAGAATGAAGGAAGAAGATGAGAGCTTGGAAGAACTCTCATGGCCGAATGTGTGAGTTCTAGAGAGAAGGGAGAGCATCCTTGGCTTAGAGAGAGAGAGATGTGTGTGAAAATGAGAATGAAATGATGATGGGCGGCCATTATGCTAGCAAATGAGGAGAAACGCAAACCAAATGCAAGCCAAATGTGGCTAAATGCGTTATGGCCGGTCAACACTAATTCAAAATGGGAGGAAGCTAGTCAAATGCTAATAATCTTTTGGACAAAAGAAGTGGTGTCCCATCAAGAAAAGAAAACCCAATAAACAAATCCATTTGCTTCCTCCAAGGCACCATTTTGTTTAATTTTTGTGGTATGGCCGAATTTTTGATTCAAATGGATGGGAGAATAGTCAAATGCTCATTAAAGAATTGATTTGACAAGTGATGGTGAGGAGAAATAAAATAATGTAAAGTGGGAGACAAAGACTAGTAAAAAATGATGGGCAAAATATTTGTTTATGGTATTGGTGGGGTCAAATCCATGTGGGCAATTTAAATAATGTGAGTGGAGGCTTATGTGGCCATTTTAAATAGCAAAAATCATGTGATGGCCGGCCATGGCACAATTTGCCATGAAAATTGGTCAAATCCATCCTTTAGCCCTCCACCTTTCTTCAATTGTTCAATTGAGTCCTCCCACAAACTTTACCTTTGAACAATTGACTTCCTCAACTTTAATTTCCACCATTTTCATCACCAATACTCTTGGCCTAAGCCAAGCAATATTCCTAGAGTGTCCAACACTCATGAATGCCCATTCATTAATTAATTCCATGTCTCCTCAATTAAATTTGCTAAGTTTCCAAATTAGGAAACTTTTTATTTCCACTAATCCTCTTAACCCGATAATTAATCATTTAGCCCTTTCCGGGTGTAACATATACTCACTGCCCATTCCTTTATTTCAGGCAAGGACATTCGGCCTGAGTAGTGCTTGCTTGTTTGTGCTTGTGTTTGCACTAATTTTGCTTAATTCCCAAGGTATGTGCCAATGTGTGCTTGGCTTGTCAATTTAGGATCATTACAAGTCTTATTTACCTATGGTTGGCCGAGACTTATAAGTTAAGTTTGCAGGCAGTAGTTGGAGACTTGTCTAGGAGAGCTATCGATACCTGGACTGTGGCTTTGATCATAGTATTTTCGTTCATGAGCATGAATCAAGCTATTGGGTTGGTGTTGCAGTGTGTTCTCCTGTATGGCATACTTAAGGTCATGTTTGACCATTAGGGGTCTTGGCATGTAATAACTTGGCATAAATACTTTTGGTTTCATGGCATGTGTAGCCATGTTATGGTTGCTAGGTAGACTACCCTTTTGTGTTTATATGTGTAGTCTTTAATGCCTAGGCTTGTGATGCTTTTATGGGTTTTGTATGCCAAGTTATGTATGGACTATGGATGGCATTATGCTTGCTTATGTTTGCTGGATATTATGGGCCAAGGTTTGGCACCTTTTATGTGAATAGTTATGGGCCTTGCTTCATGTGAAATGTTATGCATAACTATATGTACCTTAGTTGGCCGAGAGCATCAATGCACATTAGACATGTGGTTTTCAAATCTAAACCAACTCTATGGGCTTCTTGGTTGTCATATAGGTAGTACACTTGATTGCACACCATGTATGCACTTAAAATTTCATTAAGTGTTGCCTTGCTTGGAATGCAAGTATTCTTAAACCTTGCTTGTTGTGCAAGTTAAGGGTTTTGGGCCTTGCCTTTGCTGCAAGTTGATTAATGGATCTTGTTAAAGCCACCTGGGCCACCTCCCAGGCCTCATAACTTAAGAAAATAAGACTTAAAAGTTGCCATTGCTTGCTTGGCCGAAGAGCTAGAAACCTAATTATGGAGTTGGGCTTGTGAGTTAGTTTAGAAACTCATAGGCCAGGGCCTGAGTGAGGTGTGACAGGCTTTGTTTGGTATCAGAGCCTGCTTGATACTATGATCAGAGTTTAGCCTAGACAGAGTCTCCTTTAGGGCTAACTCATATAAGACTTGTATTATTTTGGATATTTGTGAATATCTGCAATTGAAAGTGCAGGATGTGAACCAGAGGCAGGGATAAGAGTTCCCTGAGACAGGAAGAAGAAACTGCAGCCCATCATGTAGAGGGATTGCAGGAAAATGTGCCTGAGACCTAGGCAGAAGAAATGGGTCATATTGGGGCTGAAGAGCCCACTGCTAGGTACCAAGCACCTCGGCCAAGCAGAGACAGACAAGAGAGAATGAAAATGATGATGGAGTCACTACATGCCACAGTGGCTCAGTTAGTGCTGGGAATGCAATCCTTGGCTAGAGGCGATGCCCAGAATCAGGAAGAAGTGGAACCAGCAGAAGCAGTAGGCAGGAGAAGAAGGAGGCCTGGCAAAGAGCCAGTAGTCTATGATCAGTCCAGCAGAGCTGGAGGAAACCAAGAGGAGGAAGAGGTAGATGAGGAGAGGAGACATCCAAGGGCCAGAAGGATGAGGTCAGAGGTGAGGCAGGAGCCTATAATTGAGTAGGAAGAGGAGGATGATAGCCCAGATGTTGAGGAGAGGGATGCATACATATACTCCAGAGGGACTGAACCCTCTACTGAGGAAACCACACTCAGAAGCAGGTCAAGCAGATCATCCAGGGGTAAATCCAGTAGCAGAGAAGCGAGTAGGAGAAGGCATAGTAAAGGAGGACTAAAGGAGGGCCAGTTGGAGGGATTCCTGGCACTAAAACCTCCAGTCTTCAGAGGACGATGTGAACCAGAGGAGGCAGAGTTCTGGGTATATCAGTTAGAGAAGATACTGGAAAGGATGGAGGTTACCACCACACAGAGAGTATTGCTAGCCACTTTCAGACTAGAGGGGAATGCAGAACTCTGGTGGAGGACGGTACAGAGGAGTTACCAAGAGAGGAACCTGAGGAGACATCCAGACAGGAGGAGGTCTATGAGGTGGGCTGATTTTCTCAAGGTCTTTCGGCAGCAGTATGTTAGTGCGGCACAGAGAGACCAGAAACGGGTTGAATTTGATCAACTAGAACAAGGGAACCTCAGTGTGCTGGTGTATGAGCAGAGGTTCAATAGTTTGATCAGATATGCCCCACAATATGAAAGGCAAGAGGAGCTGAGAACTAAAAGGTTCATCAGGGGCTGAGACCAGAACTGAGGTAGATCCTCAGAGCAATTGGGGCCAGAGACTACTATACAGTCATGCAGAGTGCTTTCGCTCTGGAGCAGGAATTCCAGGAACAGTTTAAAAGTGGGCCTGGAAGTGATCGTGGAACAAAGAAGGGACAGATATCAAAAAGGCCGGGAGAAGAGAGGGATGCAGGGGGAAGCAGAAAGGAAAACAGGAAGGACAGAGGACCACAGTCACAGCCGTATGGCCCTCAGTGTAGCACTTGTGGGAAGTTTCATGGCAACAAGCCATGCTTTAAGGCTTCCACATGGTGCCATAGATGTGGTGCCCCAGACCACTGGGTGAAGGATTGCCCAAAAAGGGGTGAAGGCAACAAGAGATTGCTGGGAACTTTTAGTCCCAGAGGACCTAAGGGGCAGCTGCCCATGCCCCAGCTGAGGACTCAGGGGCCAGCCCAAGGTGGGAGGCCAGCGTCCAGAGTTCCTCAGGAGCAGAGAAGGCCTGGTACTCTTCCAGGAAGGGTGTTTCAACTGGAATCTTCCAGGAGAGGACAAGAAACACCAGAGGCTGAGAATGCTGAGAGGGAGACTAGTCAGGAAAAGACTAGCAGAAGGGCCTTAAAAGGTACAATTTACCTTAATGACCAATTAGTATCTGTTCTATTTGATACTGGAGCTTCATTGTCTATAATAGCTACAAGCTTGGTTAAGGCCATGAATCTGGAAGTAAAGTATATGGACAACATGTACTTGGTAAGAACAGCTGGCAATGAAATTTTGTTTGCCTACTACATGGTAGAAAACTATGAAATACAGATAGGCAAGCTGAAACTGAGAACTAACCTCATAGTTTTGGAGACACATGGCTATGATGTGATTTTGGGCATGAACTGGTTAGAAGAGAATCGAGTCATTATTGATTGTCAGGCCAGACAATTATTATTGCCTGGTGGGACAGTATATGATTTGAGTAAGCCCTTAGAGTTGGCTATGGACTGCCACATAAAAGTGCTGGAGATAACAACTCTAGAAGGTGAGCAGGATTGCCTGGTACTGAATGACCAGGAAATATCTAATGAACTTAGGAAAATACCCATAGTTCAAGATTTCCCAAGGGCCTTTCCTACAGACTTACCTGGATTGCCACCCTTAAGGGAGGTGGAATTTGAAATTAAGCTGGTACCAGGAGCAGCACCAGTATCTACTGCTCCTTATAGAATGGCAGTGCCTGAAATGGTAGAACTCAAGAAACAGTTGGATGAATTACTGGAAAAAGGGTTCATTAGACCCAGTGTGTCTCCCTGTGGAGCACCTGTGTTATTTGTGAAAAAGAAGGATGGAACCCTTAGACTCTGTATAGATTACAGAAAGTTGAATGCATTGACCATAAAGAACAAGTATCTTCTCCTAAGGATAGAGGATTTATTTGATCAATTAAAAGGAGCAAGAGTGTTCTCCAAAATTGATCCAAGGTCTGGATATTTCCAGCTAAGGGTAAAGGAGGAGGACATACCTAAGACTACTTTCAGGACTAGGTATGGTCATTTTGAATATACAGTGATGCCATTGGACTCACTAATGCACCTGCATTCTTTATGGACTTGATGCAGAGGGTGTTCAGGGCATACCTGGACCACTTTGTGGTGGTGTTCATTGATGATATCTTGGTATATTCCAAAGATGAGGAAACTCATAAAGAACACCTTAAATTAATGCTTGGATTACTCCAAGAACATCATCTTTATGGAAAGCTGAGTGATAGCCGAAGGACTATCGCCTCCACCTTGCCGAACTCCCTGCCACCAGAATGGCCAGGAGATCTGGCGCTACATGGAAAAAGGTGGGATCACACACCTCGGAGAAAAGCCGAAGAGCTCGAGCTCGGCACGCTAGGGAACTTGAGGATACTATTAGCCCCCCCGAGGTAGTAAACAGACCGCCTTCGGAAAAGTGGCACCAGCTAGTGCGGGCCGAACATGATCTTCCCGAAGGCGGAACTCCCTGAATCTGGGAACCTCCAAACTGGGGGCATGTTTCCCGAAGTGGCACGGTCCGTACTAGAGGACCACCTCACCCAGGAACCTTGGGAGTACGGCAGGAGCATTTAAGGAAGCCTCTGACATGTTGCCCACAAACGTCACAAGTCGCCTCAAACGGCGCTCTGGGGGGTTGACGTTAGTGTCACATCATGAGGGTGTCTTCATGGTTCAAGGGGGCCGTTGCCACCAGTCTACGTTTGGTCTAGCGCCCAGATCTGATTCAAGACTGATACATCCTTGGTTCCTCCTTCTGAAGGAGGTAAGAGAAGAACTCCATAAAATACCAGGGAACCACACCCTGGCAAATGGCTGGCAAATAAAATGCCTAAGCATGACAAATACCACCATGAGAGTGTCACTGAATCAGTGCGATTTCCTCACGCCTTCTCTCAGCACTACTAGAGGCTCCTCCCGAGAAAATCGCTCCGGGGTAAGGTGATCTCAATCCCTTGGTCCACAACGGATATTTGTGGATCTTCCTCTTTCGGGGTCCATTGATCAGATCACCATGACTACCAAGGAGTGTGGCTGGGGGGAGGTGGTAAGCGTAAAGAGCGTACAAAGAAATATGCGTTTCTGGGTGATGTGGGTCCTCATCGCGGCCTAGCTGTAGGTCCTGTTAGTGTGAGAGTCAGGCCTTGCTTGGAAGCTGTTCCAGTGTGTAAGGGAAGTCTGAAGTTATCTGGGGTGATCTGGCTACTGCAGATGATTTGTGCCAAAGTTTTCTGTACTAGCAGCTCCTATGACTCAGTTAACTAGAAAGAACCAGAAATTTGTCTGGGAGCCTAAGTGTGAAGAAAGCTTTCAAGAGCTAAAAAGGAGGCTGACAACAGCTCCTGTACTGGTCCTGCCTGATCCTGAAAAGGAATATGAGGTATTTACAGATGCCTCTCATGTAGGACTAGGTTGTTTTTTAATGCAAGAAAAGCAAGCCATTGCTTTTGGGTCTAGACAGTTGAGACCACATGAGAAGAAATATCCAGTGCATGACCTAGAACTAGCAGCAGTGGTTTTTGCCCTTAAGCAGTCGAGGCATTATCTTCTTGGTAATAAATTCCAAGTGTTTACAGACCACAAAAGTCTCAAGTACCTTTTCACTCAAAAGGATTTGAACATGAGACAAAGAAGGTGGTTGGAGTACCTAAAAGATTTTGACTGTGTAATTGAATACACAGCTGGAAAGGCCAATATAGTGGCAGATGCCTTGAGTAGAAACTATACTGGAATACTCAAAGGTGGTGAAACTGAGCATGAGGCCGAAAGCCTGAGTATTACTTCGCTAGCAAGCCAATGGTTGGCTAAAGAAAGTGAGCAGCTGAAGGTACTCACTATTACACTAGAGTGGAAAGAGCTTATTAAGGAAGCTCAAGCTGGTGATGAGGAGCTAGAGTTGATTTCTGGCAAAAGTAAGGGAGAACTATTCCAGGGTTTTTCCTTCAAGCAGGGAATGTTGTGTTACCAAAATAGGTTGTATGTACCTGAAAAGGACAACCTAAGAGTTCAAATACTAGAGGAAGCTCATTCTAGTAAGCTGGGTATGCACCCAGGAGCCACAAAGATGTATCATGCTCTTAGAGCATATTTTTGGTGGCCATATATGAGGAAGGATATAAGTACACTTGTGGCTAGTTGTGAAACCTGCCAACAAGTGAAAGTGGAGCACCAGAAACCAGGGGGAAAGCTACAAAGCTTACCCATACCTGAGAGGAAACGGGGATCCATCTCTATGGATTTTGTAGTGGGTATGCCACTAACAAGGAGAAGGCATAATGCCATTTGGGCCATTGTGGATAGACTGACCAAAGCAGCCCATTTTCTTCTTTTGAATCTTATTGATTCTTTTGATAAGTTAGCACAACTCTACATAAGAGAGATAGTAAGATTACATGGGATACCTGATGATATAGTGTCAGATAGGGATCCTAGATTTGTCTCTAGGTTTTGGAAATCCCTGCACCTGGCACTGGGTACTAAACTTAAGTTTAGCTCTGCCTACCATCCCCAGACAGATGGACAGAGAGAGAGAACTATACAAACTCTTGAAGATGTGTTGAGGTGTCGGGTAATTGACTTCCAGGGTGAATGGGATGTACATCTCCCATTGGTAGAGTTTTCCTATAATAATGGCTATCATTCAGTGATAGGAATGGCTTCTTATGAGGCCTTATATGGCAGGAGATGTGTTACTCCTTACTGCTGGCATCAGCCAGAAGACAAGTTGGAATTAGGGCCGGACATTATTAAGGAAACCACTGAGAAAATTAAGTTGATCCAGGCTAGGATCAAGACTGCAAATGATAGGCAACAGGCCTATGCGAACCTGAAAAGGAGAAGGGACCTGGAGTTCCAGGAAGGAGATTGGGTATGGCTCAAAGTTTCTCCAATGAAAGGAGTAATCAGGTTTGGAAAGAAGAGGAAACTAGCACCTAGGTATGTGGGGCCATATCAGATACTGGACAAAGTGAGAAATGTGGCATATCAGCTGGACTTGCCTCCAGAACTTGCAAACATACACAATGTGTTCCATGTGAGTTTGCTGAAAAAGTATGTTCCAGGTCACAAGTAGATAGAAACACCTACCACTGTAATTGTAACACCCAATCTCACTTATGAAGAAGTGCCAATCCAGTTCCTGGCCAGAGATACCAGAAAGTTAAGAAGTAGGTGGATTTCTATGATTAAGGTGCAGTGGAGCAATCACACTCCTGAGGAAGGAACTTGGGAAGTGGAACAGGAGATTGCCACTAGATACCCCCAACTGTACCTTAAGTTAGTGAAGAATTTGGAGGACCAAATTCTTTAAGGAGGGAGGAATTGTTAGGCACCTCCTAAGTGCTTGGCTTAAGCCAAGGAGAACCAAGGAAATAAGAGAAAACAGAAAGGGGAGAGTGAGAGGAACTATGGAAACTAGTGCAGTGACCTAAGTGTAAAGCTGGAGACTTTCAGGGCCTAAATGCACATAGGAGGGAATTATGGAAAAACAGGCAGAAATCCAAGAAAGGGGATCAAATTGTACACTTGCGTAAGTGATACAATTAAAACTACAAACTTGGAAAGTGGAAGTTTTGGCCATGCAAAATTTATGTGGACTAGTGTAATACTATGTCAAATTGTGGTAGACAACCATGATGACTATGTCACATCATGTCTGCCACTAATGGGAAATGTCATTTCCTAGTTGGTTTAACTAGTTCTTAAACTAGTTACATTGGCCGGTTAGCACATGGAATTAATTGACTTTATGG